>LMYD01000416.1:0-23813 GCA_001630595.1 Pseudogymnoascus sp. BL308 | reverse complement strand
GGCTTGTGTTGGTTGTGGCATTGTTAACGGTAATCTAGTTGACGCGTTTTGGTGTTTTTGTGGCCCACTCGTCCGTGTGGCCCACTCGTACGTGAAATACGTTAAGGAAAAGCGTCTATAAACTATAACTACTAGTAAAGATAATTGCTTTAGTAAAGCATTTAATCTACTCCTAGTTATTCTTTACTAAGCTACGTGTAATATAAGCTTCATAATAAGTCTTATAGCACTCTTTGTTATAGGTATAAAGGTCTATAAAGGACGTTAGGCTACATATAATAGTTAAAAGCATCTATAGGTAGAACTTATTACCTACTATAGAATTATAATGATATATACAACTAACGTTATAGTCTAATTCCTTCTTATAAGGCGTTTACTTCTACATAAGCTTATTCTAAACGAACCTTAAGGGGAACTCTAAATAGAAAAGGGCTTACTCATTTATATACGTAGCATTATAATAAAAGAACTCACTTAACGTTAAATCTATAGCCTAGAGTTTTACTATAAGTTCCTATGAAGAAAGGCCCTCTAGAAAATAAATGGTCTAGTAATTCTCTAGGTGTACCTTAAGACGTATTATAGGTAGATATTTACTATGCATAGCAAACTTCATAAGGCATCATATAGCCTCTATAGACCTAATATACTACCCTTAGATATACTAATTAATCTCGTCTATAGACTCTACTACAAGGGTAGACTAGTTAGAGCCCTTGTAAATATACTTATAAATATATTTAATAGCTTATACTATACTATATACCTTTACGTTCATATGATAGTAGTATTTCTAAAGTAGAAACGGGTTATATAAAATCACCTAACGGTTGTTATAAACAACATTCTTAGTCTATAGACTAGGCTAAGGAACTATAAACGTCTACTTGTTATCCTAGTGCTTATACTTAGAGTAACCCTTATCATTTATAATAGTAGATGCTATAAATGGCTTTAGGAACTTCTTAGAGCATTATAAGGTAGACGTAAGCGTTTTATAAACTATACATAGGGCTTATAGGTAGTCCTTACTACATGAGCCATGTATTATAGTAGAGATAATAATAGCTATAAGCTTACTTATAACATCCTAGGATGAATCTAGTAGCTTAGCGTAAACTACCTCATTAATAAGATTAGAGACATTAAAATGAAACCCTTTAACAAAGAGTAGTAGGTGCATGTATAGTAGCTCCCGTTTCTAATACTTAATAGTATATACATGACTAGTGTACTTGCTAAGTAAACTACCCCTTAAGTTTATAAGTAAGCTATGAACCTTTAAGTAAAAGACTTAGGTAATGAGATCTAGCTAGTTAGTAGCCTACTAACCTAGAAATAAAGCATCTATAATCTCTAGCCATTTTAGATTAGCTATAAAAGTAATAAAGAACGTAGGCTTCCTAAAGTGCTATATAATAGCCATTAAATCCTAGTATAGCTGTTACATAACATAATTACTACTTATATAACTTAAGGGTAACATAACCCATTAGCCTAGCTCCTTTATATTTACGTCGTCATGTGATATTACATTAGCTAGGCCATTATAAACGTTTACACGAATAGACTTCTAGTTGTTATAGAGCTAACTTAGGGCCATAGACTTGTAAATTACTAATATATTAACTATAAACTACTAGAATAAGCGCCTAGCATAGTGTATTATATTAAACTATTCTTTATAGGTATACATATAATAGTAGTAGAATGGTCTTTACTTTAACCTTTTATTCTACTATGAACTATTATTCTCTTATAATGTAAGACCCTAATGCTACCTATATTTACTAAACATAAATAGAAGGACGTAATGAAGGGGCATATATAACGTATGCATAATATGAACCTTTAATAGATGCTACTACTCATTTAAAGTATTATGGTAGGCTAACACTAAGTCTTATGAACTAGTGCCTCCTAGCTCATCTAGAATAATAGCTATAATCTTATTACTAGTTAGTAGGTTCTCCTAGCGTTTATCTACCTTACTCTTAACTATTAGCTACATCTATAAGTTAAGGATGATATGAAATAGGCTATTACTAGTAGTAATAGCTATAAGCTACTTCTATGCTATCTTATAGATTAGAATAAACGGGTTGTAGTCTATAAGAAGCTATAGAAGCTATGTAAGGATAGTAGTATTAAGCTATAGATGTTGTTTATAGTAAGCCTTAGTTACATATGAGGGGTTGTAAAAGAAGAGCTATGTAAAAGCTAGTATTTCCTAGGTTATAGGCTATAATAGGCCCTAGTAATGAAATAACTCTTTATGAATCTAGAAGCTTTATATCCCTATATTCTACTTAATACGTAAATCATAGGTGTAGCTTATAGAAGTAAAGGCTAAGGCGTTATTATACTTATAAATCTCCTTATAAAAGGCCTGTCTAAGTAAGTTCTAGTTCATAAACAGCTTCTATAAATAAACTAGAGGCCTTTATAAGGTAGAAAGGTTAACGTCACCCCTCTTATAGTAGCTCTCATACTATTTGTCCTATGTATTCTCCTCTACCTAGTATAGCATAGCATAATATTTACACTTGTAGTAAAGCTAGCTAAGGTTGTATAGAGTAGCTATAACGAATTAAGAGAGGAAGCTAGGTGAAGTAGTATGGCGTATAGGAATAGACTCATTAATAAGAGTAGACCGCGTAAGGTATAGAGTAATAGAGTGAAGTAGTAAGGGGGTTAGTAGCTATCATCGTAGACGACTACAGCTATACCTTTATAAAGGGGCGTCTATAAGAGGCTATAAATGGTCTATAAGCTAATTACTACTACTAGTAGGAAGTAATGCCCTTGCTATAGCATGAATGCTATGGTAAGAGGACCTAGAGGTAGAGCATAAAGAGCATGTTATGTACTAGCGCCTAAGGCGATTTATATAGAAGAGTGCTAACTCCTAGTACGTATGGTAATGGGAACAGTAAACTAGAGGAGACGAACTCATATTACTTATATAAAAGGTATAGTTTACAGCTACATTAAGGAGGCAGGACTATTTATTACAGACTTACAAGTATAGGTTAGGGGCTACAGATGGTAGGTGTAAACCGTATATAGACCGTAAAAGAGTAGAACCTAGAGCAAAAACTCTACACCCTAAGCCTAAGGACGTAATAAGTGGGGTAGAAGAGCAAACAACCAATGACGAATTTCGCAGATTTATATCCAATCGATCTGCAGGGGGTCGGTATTTTGTGATGTATTATAGATTACACCGGTCGTCGATAGGTTCTTTGAGCAACAAGCATAGCGCATATATCTTGTCGCGAAGTTCGCGGGGAAGTGAGAAGAAGTTGGTTGGCATGTCTTCAGTGGTAGTGAGGCTGTTGATGCTTTGTTAGCTGTGAGATTCAGTTGATTTCTCATAGTGAGACTATGATTTCATACATTGTATTTTGAGGATCAGACGACATCTGATAGTGAAGCCGTTGAAAGTAGTTGGTAGCCTTCGTCAGAGCGTCAGAAAGACATCTGATAGTATATCCGTTGAAAGACGTTGATAACACTCGTTAGAAGCTGTCAATAGCTCCTATGAAGTGAATTCTTCGGAGTTGATGTATTATTAAGTGGGCGAGAAAGTTGTTGTCTATCTTTACACAACAAAGAAAGCAACTGGGGATTATGCGTGACACTAGCGATCACAGCAACTGTAATTAAAATAAAAACTCTTAGTTACTACAGGCTACAATTGTCATATTAATTACTTGAAAATGGAGTGAAAGTAAGAAATTCTATCAGCTTAAATTGCCAACATTAAATCAATCATCAAATCTGTTCTGCATAATTCCTCTGGAGACTTTCCGGCGGCACATGCTATACTGCAATGACACAAGTAATCACAGCAACTATAATCAAAACAAAGACAATTATTTGCCGAAGGCTACAATTGTTTTATTGATTCCTCGAAGATGGAGTGAGAGAGAAATTCTTTCAGCTTGAATTGTTGACATCAATCATCAGGTTTGTGCTGTATATTTCCCCTGAGACTTTTGGGCGGAACGAGTATGCCGCATCCCACTTGCACGTATTGGCTGCCACAGGCACTCTCACTTCCAGAAGCTCGGAATGGGCCATACAACGTTTATTCTTGCTTTCTAAACGTCTAGAAGTGATTATAAGTATAAATCACCTTGATTAAGAAGTAAAAAAGTGAGACTTCATATTCGTGGAAAAGGGGGAAAAGAGGACACCGAAGACACAATGGCGGCAGGGCGGCGGCCATGGCGGCGCTAAACGTACCTTCCTCCTCCAGCTGCCACCGCGCACTCTCCCCTCCCACCCTCACTTTTGTGTAGCAGAACAGCCATTCAATTATTTCTCAATCCACCGTTGCTTTCAGAGCTTCTATTTTCTTCCAATCTATACCCCAGTACTATACCTCCTTTCATATTTCAGCTTAAATTTCAAAAATCATTGCTGCAGGCTGTATTTGCAAATGAAGTCAAGGCCGACGACGAACACAACTGTATAGGGCCGTTTATGTCTTCACCCTTTAATTGGGATGGCGGTTTGGCTGAGCCAGCGACGGTGTTCTGCACACATTCGGCGCGTTCAGCACCTGACCGTCATCCTGGAGGACATCATGAAGTTCAATTGCCCAATGGTTCGTGTGGGTGTTTCCCCGGCCGAGTATGCAGTGGTTGGGTGTGGGTATTTCCCCCTTTCCAGATGAATCCTCTATTTTTTGCAATTTTTTTGGCCTCTTCAGAATCTCTCTCCGGCGTCTGGAAGGTGAGATATAGGCTTTTGGCAGATTAAAGGAGTCGAATAAATCTCCTGGAGACGAGGTTTGGCGAGGAGAAGCGAAACGATGGGGGGATCGGATAGACTGTGTATGTTGATGAAGAGGGGGGGAAGGTGCGGTGGTTGAGGTTGTGTTGTGGAAGTGGAAGGAGCGGCGGTTGTGGTGCCATGTGGAAGGAGAAAAGGGGCGCCGGCGTGGGTGGAGCGGCGGCAACGGCGGAAGGAGCGAGGCGGCACGGAAAAGAGGGAAGGAACGCAGTGGTGGAAGGAGCAAGGTAGTAGCGCGGCTTTGACACCGAAGGCACTTAGAAATGATCAGTCGCTGTTCACCAATATATCTTTGCCAACTTGGGAATTTCTATGGGGAACATCACAGCAAGAACGCAGTAGGAATGCGGCAGTATCAGGAATGAAACGGTGACAGGAACATTGTGGCAGTAACGCGGCCAAGAACGCGGAAGAAAAGCGATGACGCGGATTGTTCGTGATGGTTATGAAATGCGGAAGGAGCAATGGGCAATTGTAACTATGAGACACGGAAGGAGCGCGGATATCTGAGTAATTGGAATTATTTGTCGAGCCTCAAACAACTTTAGATCAACTGATAGAGTCAGTAGTCCCAAATAATAGTACATTCCATATTCTTATTGGTCTGTATCTCACGATTGTAGTGATGTATAAAAATTATATTGCGTGACATGGAAAGAGAGGAAACACGAGAGTTGATTAAATATATTTATATTTATATTTCAGACAAACAATAGGAAATCTACTCACCCGTGCCGCTTGACTAAAGAAAAACCGATTTACCTGTTCACTTATCTGATAACCTACCTTTCGCCCTCGCCATCTCACGGCGGCGATATAAACCGCGGCAGGGTCATAATCTTATACCGCGTCCGGCAGGACGGGCAACTCCGATTCGTCTTATAAAACCACTGCCTAATGCAAGCCCAATGAAAAATATGTCCACACGGCATCCTCCTCGGATCGCGGGCCTGTGGCACAAACCCCTCCATGCAAACGACGCACTTGTTCCCCGCGAGCCGCGGATCCGTCGGCTCCAAGCGACTCATCAGGTCCGTCTCGTCGAACTTGCCGCCGGAGAAGTACTTTCGGTCCTCGAAGGGAATGTTCCTCCGATCCTCCTGTACGCGGCGCTTGCGGAGCTCAGCGTAGAACTGTTCCGGGTCCACGACGCCGGGGTGTCGGCGGAGCTGCCGGAAGTGCTCGATGAAGTCGCGGGCGGTGCGGTCGAAGCGGTCGGAGGAGAAGTCGCTGAAGAGGAGGTTGTGTGGGTCGTAGCGACGCGATAGCTCGCGGTGGCGGACTTGGGTGTCGCGCATGAGTTGGCGGTAGTGCGTGCTGCGTGTCTCGATCTCGGTGGAGGGGATGGTATTCATGTTGGGGTCGGAGCGGGTGATGGTTGGGTCGTTGTCGAAGCTGATGCGTAGGGGGTCGGTAAGGTCATCTTGCGTTTTACACTGAGTGCAGTCGCCTGGGATGCACATGGTCGTTACAACACTTTGGTCGCAGACGGCCCCGTTGCAAGGGAACCCCGCTGGTGGGGGTGGTTTGATCTGGCGGTCGGGTTGCTTCATGATATTGCCCATGTAATTATGGCAAGATGTTTTGGTCTCGATGTGGCCACAGTCGTGGAAACATCTGATAACATCGCAGGGCTTCTCCCATCCGCCTCGCTCTGCTATTACCAGCGGAGTAAGAAAGCCTTCGTACGGACCGTCGATCTCGTTGGCCGGCGCTGCCTTACCAAAGAGCTGGGAAGACATAGTGAGTAGTAGTTCGAGGAATGCTTGAAGTCTGTTGATTACGCACCGTTGAGCTTTGTATTTGACTGTTCAGTGTTGAGGATCTGTAATCAAGATTCGACTACTCAGTGTCGATGATCTGCTTACGATATTTGACTGCTCAGTGTTGATGATTTGATTTCGAGATTTGCCTGGTAGATTGCCCTCATTATATACTCCAGAGCTGCAACGAAGCCTCAGTTCTGTTTAATGTTGAAACAGGAGGCATTTTCAAAATCAATGAGAGTGTATTGTTCTTCAGTGTTTCGACGAACTCGTTGCTCTGACTGTTATGTTCATTTTGAAACTTTGCCATTGTGCTCGCCGGTGACATTTTATTGTTGGATTCAGATATACGGCTGGCCAAACGAGGTTTTTGACAGGAGTATTGTCGAGCAGACACACACAGAGAGAGACATTCGTGTGCCTCTCCCTCTCAGGCGTGCCCTGGCAGGAGTATTTTCATTCCGAGAACGTTCGGCAGAGCCGTTCGATGGGAGTGCTGTCGAGAAAACACAGAGGGAAAAAGACGCTCGTATGCCTCGGCGGCAGTGTTTCCACTCAGAGGATAGACGGCAGGTCAAAGGAGTCTTCCGACAAGAGCATTGTCGAGCAACTCCTGTGAATAGGCGGCATAGTTTCCACAGTTCCTTTCAGATAGACAGCAAGCCAAAGGAGTCTTCAAACAAGAGAGTATTGTCGAGCAAGCATAAAGAGAAAAAGGGGGGTTTATTTGTTTCAGCGAATGGACCTTTCACGAGAGGAGAGACGGTAGGTCAAAAAAGTCTTTTGATAAGGAAACGTCTTAGACAATAGAGCATTGTTGAGTAAACACAAAGAAATAAAGAGAAATACCTACCAAAGCCAGAACCTACCTCCTACCGCCTTATCGAAGGCCCCTCTCCCAACCCTCCTCGTCCCAAGAAACGACCACAGATCCCACCCACCTCGTAACCAAGACCCCCCCCCAACTTACAAAAACAAGCACGACAAGCAATCAGCCACCCACCAACAGGGTCCCGGTAAAGAACCCCCCCCATTTACCTCGGCGAACCCAACACCCCTCTTCACCCCCTATCCCTCCTCCGCCGCCCTCGGCGTAGCCGCTCGCGCGGAACCCTCCCGTCTCCACCTATACCGGATCTCCGGTACACACTGTCAGCGTGTCTATTTCCGCTCAATAATCGCCGCGCATGTAGCCTATCCCTCTACGATTCGCGCGGAGAGGCGCGAGACAGTGTGCTAGGGGGGGGGATGAGTGTGAATGCGGTGTGAGACGCGGACGGTCCGCGGACGGACGGACGGCTTTACTGTCGGGGAGGCTTAGACGCGATGCGCTGCCGGTAGTTGGCGACTTAGGAAGGTGGTGACGTGAGGGTGGAGGAGTGGGGGGAGGGTACGAGGGGAGGTCAGCGCTTGGGGGTATTTGCATTTGTTGGTGTTGGGTGGGATGGTGATGGCGTGTTGGATGGGTGGCTCGCGTGCTGTGTTGCGTTGGGGTGAGGGTGGAGGAGGTGGCTTTGTTGGTTTGGGGCGCGTTGATCGACACTTCAAGATGATTGATGCAAATGCCGGAATCCCGCGTTGGCCGGGCAGGGCAGAAGAGACCAGGGACCCCACCGGGGTGAGAGACATATCCTGATGTTAAGGTTGTTGGGTGAAGTGGACTGGGTCGTGGAGACGTTTACCAGATAGGCAATGCAATCGCAGTGCAAAATAGCATAGCCTATGCGGCTTGTACGGCATTATTATTCGGGGCGTGCGGGCGCCGGCCGGACTCTCAATTTAGTGATGCCGCACGCACTCGCCGCCGCCGCACCCCATCCATTAATGCTTCATCATCTCACCCGCGGACCGGTTCGGGCCTTGTCTCATTGTATGCACGCCGGGAGCCGCAGCGCAAACTCCCAGGAGCTTGTGGCAGAGTGAGTTTGCGCGTTCCTGACTAGAGGCCAGCACGGCAAGGAAAGCCATGTAAGATGATTCTGAAACGGAACCAGAGAGAGGCTGAGTCGGAATACGAAGCTATGCTAGACCGTAGGCGCTGGTGATGGGGGACCGGGGGTGCGCGGGGCCTGTGGCTAAAATAGGAGCTGGGGGATATTACAGATCTCGTATCGTGGGCGCAGGCCGCCAGGGCCAGGGCAGCACTGTGCCCTGGGCGATCCGTGAGATCGCGCTGTTTGGGCGAGGAGGGTCCGTGATGACCTTGTTAGGTGACTGAGAGGTTGCAAGTAGCAGCCGTTAATTGCCCATTTGGGCGACGCTCACACGTTGTCGATCACCAAACTGTCATCCCTTTGCGTAGCGCTTGCTTCGCTCGCCCGCCCCCTTTTTGAGGTTTTGACGATGGGAGCGCTGATGGGGCTATCTCTTTCCCAATCAAGTTCTAAGGCCCGACACTGGTTGTCAGCGTCGTGCGAGGTGATAGCCTATTCCAGCTTCATACCCCACAGGGCGTAGGCTTTCATCACGTCTCCAACGTCGTATTGTGTCGCGAGACCGGAGCTGAGATGGAGAGATGGAGCTGAAATGGGGCCGTTGAGGTATGAATCTCCGTAGAAACCATGCAGACGACGGCATGAGAATAGCAAAACAGTTTCAGTCTGAGGTAATCCAAAGAGGGGCAACGCCGTGACCACTCGAGTATGCCTCGGCGCATAACTGATTTGATTGCTGTTGCGCTACCCCCCAAACTCACATATTCCCCCTGCGCGATGCGACCTCAACCAAGCACGACAAGAGTACCAGGATTAAGCGCCCCATAAACCAATTCTATGCCAAGCTCCGTCGCATGGCTCGGGGTTCAACGATTTGGAGGTGGGGTAACCAAAAATCAATAGGCCTTTTCCCTGCCCGTCGCCCCGTTCACCTTCCGCACGTCATATGTACTGTACATAATCTGTACCTCTGTGTGTGGGAATTCCCTATCATCTGGTTAGCTCTCTCTTTTAGAGCTCCAATGATCTACCCGCCGGACCAAACCACCGTTCCCACCCATCATGCGGCCCATACTTTTGTGCAAGAAAGTGCGGACTACTGGTGTTTAGTGCCGTGGACTGAGGGGGGAACGGACTTTCAACAATATATCCCTCGCACAATAGCGCATTGCCGCTCCGACGGACCCCGGCAGGAAGTTGAATAATAGCCTGCTCGAGGGAGAACGCGAAAAGAGCGAACTAAATCCGAAAAGAGTGTCGCATTGCTCCCCGCAGCCAATCGCCGTCACGGAAGTCGATTTACTGTGCAGTAGCGTTGAGGAATTGGCATGTCGCTAGGCGGTGTGGACACGGGTTTCCCAGGCGTCCCGTCTCCAGTGTTCCGACTCCTCACCTCGGCGATCTTTCAGCGCCGCGGAGCATCGGAAAAAGGCAAGTTTTACCAGTTTTTTTTTGTTACCGTACCCATATTTCGGCGGGCGGCAAGGGCTTTTTCGATGATTACTCTCTGCATAATGCCAGTACACTGTATAATATTGTATAGTACAGTACAGGAGCAATAAGGCAGCGAGCGGCGGTGCGCCGAACCACAAATATCCTTCGGAGGTAGGCGCATGCTACGTTGCGTGGTAGTGTCGCTTAGCACTTCTAGAAAAAATCATGCGGCAATTGGCCCAAAAAGAATCATCCGCACCCCTCTTCGGCCACATCCTGAGCTTACCAGACAGTAAAACGGGGTTAAAAATAGCCCACTACACTAGCGACGGGGGTGTACTACGACGTCAGTGCTGAGATGTCTCACTCGGCGAGACAGAAAAATATTGTGTCTTGTTTACTCGCAAAATGCTGCCGGATTGATCGTGTTTGAGGTTTGGAGGTTTAGAGGTTCAGAGGAAGGTTTGGGTATATGGATGTTGTAAATGTGGGGGGCACAACTGCAACTCCCAAAGCCGCCGAATGGCTGCCTGGTGGCAGGGTCGCAGCGTGGCAACGACGAGGGTACAGCAGGCTCAATTACCCATGCTCATTCATTCATGCCAGGCGCTCATGTCGGCGAGCGGTTACTAAACAGAGGCCGCCATATGACATGGAATGACTATCTTCCAGACGTGAAGACATCTTGGCGACGACCTGCCATGGCTTGTGAGCGTAACTTTTGAGGCCATGATTGGCAGATATCTACCGGATTCCACGTGTGTGTTTGACAAATTCCTTGGGTTCGAACGGGACCCAAGGCCGGCTGTGCCCCTCGCTTTGATCTTGGGTATCCGCATCCGGAAGCTACAGAAGCTATTCATCATCGATGAGGGATAAAATGTGGACTTGAAATCAATGCAGTGGGGTTGTGATTAATCAGATCGATCTTGTCATGTGCTCGGGAACTTCCCGTTCCCTTCTCTTTTCTTTCTCACGAAAAATAAAGGGTGAAAGGAAAGGGAATTTGCGGATCGATTTGTGCAAAAACCCCACTCTAGGAAATGCACCCGAGCCTTATTTCCCGTTCCTGGTTGGTGGTTGGTGCCATTCAAAGTCGTGGGCTATTCCTGGAATTGGGATGAATATGAATACGAGAAACACATACCCGCCCAAGCTTCTTTGGGACAAACGCCAACCCGGAATAGCTGGTGCCGAGCGGCTTCCCGTGGGTTAAGGACGGGGTCCTTTTTCACTTCATACCCGATCAGGCATAACCCGAATACTAGCACATCAAATGTCTCCAAGTTTTGAACTGTGGACTGTTGACTTTTTGGACTGTGGGGATCGACCGTCATTGTGCCCGAACTTTTGAAATCCCAGCCTTGCGGTCATCAATACGTGGGAATGAGATGAGATCGATCCCAAACCCTTTCTCCCCGGTGGCCAGTCACAGCCAGGTCACAGCAAAGGTCCAACGTTGAATCGTCAGCTGACTACATGTCAATGTAGCAGATCGACCTACCTCAAACATTTGTTTTTCTACCACGGTTCAAAGTCTATTTTTATCAAAGACATGAGCGTGTCAACCAGGGCGTGGGGGACTGCAACTGGCCAGCGGGGAGTTGTCGTGCATGCCACACCGCTGAGACGGGATCCCCAACCACCCACTCCGAAACAATGCGAGTGCTTTGACCACCAAAGCTCATCGGCAGGCACGCTGCTAGGTCTGTATGGACTGACTGAGGCTTCAAAGAAGAGCCGTGATCGCTGGTCCGCGACGCATCCCCGGCCTCTGTTTGGCTCCTCCTCTCCTGACTCTTTGTGTGGACCCTGAACTTGCTGACCCCGTGCCCCCCGTTTGTGCTGCAAGATGCTTGCAGAAGAGTGCGTGATTAGTGGTTTTTGTGATTCTCACGATGCAATGCAGCACCAACTTAACCTCTCGCGCGGAGCGGACGCAACCACTACTCTGTCCGTCGGCGACACTCAGGCTAAAGGTCGCTGTCGTGAGTGGTTGCTGCACCTCTCCAGGTTGCGGATTAAGGTTCTGCGACGGTGAGACGGGTGGTGACGGATTTAGGATCAGTGATGCCTAGCGGAAACGTTCCATTATCCGTTATACGTTATACGGCGGCTCAGCCCAAAACCCACCGGTGTCCACGAGACAAACGTCATGCCGTCAATAATGTCATCCACGCAGTCTCCATCCAAGCCTCATTTCTGTGGGTAGCGATATGGAGTCGGTATGGAGTGTGCCACGGCGTATGCCATGGAGAAAAAATATCCGAAAACCGAGAAGTGCGTGCATCGGTAGCGTGCGGTGGATGAGAGTATTCACCTTCTCCATCACTTCGGGTTCTTGTTTGGCAATCGGTGCCGAGTCTCCGAGTGTTAGTGGTGTGTTCTCACAAATCGTCGTGCATACTTTTAGCCATACTAGCCAAATGGGGTTATTTCTAGCGCCGTATTTGTCTGCGACCCAACGACCATTTTTGGCATGAACCATGAAATGTGGGCGTGGGCAAGCATCGGTGTTGCTTGGCCGAGCGGGGTGGAGTTTAGTCACTGGAGCAGTGCACACAAATACACACACCAGCGCGAGTCGAGCGCCATCTCCAGCGCCAGCGCCTGCGCCATCTCCATATCCATCATCACCGCCGCCGATATATCATCGTCATCGTCGCCACCCCTGTCCATGTCGCTAGCCACGCCAGGCGGCCCATACATGTCCCTAGTCCGTGCTACGAGCGACTTGCTACTTTGGGTGTAGTGACCCTGGCACCTACAGCGCTTGGCAGTACCTGGTAAGTCACGGATTTGATCCCAGACTTCCAAATCCCTTCGCCCCCAGCCCTTTCTCATCGTCACATTGAGGCGCTGCAACTGTAACGATACTTGTCCGGGGTCAAAGGTGTTTGCGATGATGGCACAGTACCACAGAAGAGTAGAGGAATTGAATACCAGGGATTGCCAGAGTAGGAGAGCGCCAGCGTACGGCAGTCAGCTTCAACTCGCTCCACCAACCAACCTTCGAACCTTCTCTGTTTGTTCAAACACGCGATGGCGCCCTGGTTCTCGGAGTTACTTTGTGTTGTACCCTGCATGGTCCCCGGGAGAGACGGCGGGCCCTCAAAGCAACCGACCGCCGACCAGACAAGCTCTCCGCTTTTCTGCCTCTGCGCTACGGGGTGGAAGGTACAGTACAGAAGGGTACTTCCTATAGTAGCAGAGTAGCTCGGCTCCCCTCCGCCTCTTCCTCTCATTCCTTCCCTCTGTTTGTGCTCGTCAGCCAGCCCCAACCCCCAACCCCCAACCCCCAACCCCACAGAAGGAAAATACTTGTGCACATGCACGTTAATGCACGATACATACAGCACTATGGAGTAGAGTATGGATGTGCTTGTCCGAGCCATGTTCCCGGCCACCTCTTGGTAAACTCTGGACAGATATGCATCAGTATGACTCTGTTGAGACAAGAAATGTGAGAAGGAGAGTAAGGAACAGGAATAGAGCAACAGAAGCAGGTGACGACGGGGAGACTGGGGAAGGCCTAACTCTCCGAGCTTACCCTCGTACTTCGTACAGAGATCTGTATTCTGTATCTGTCGCTTTGAAGACCAGTGACACCCCATTCCTGCCAAGCTAAGCTGTGCACAAAAGGCGCCCACTTAGATGGCAAAGATGGGCATCGATGCCCCCCTCTGCCCCCTCTCCACCCTCTCCCCCACCCGAACTGTTGCCCCCCCTCAGTTGCTCAGTGCGCCTCGCCATCCCTGTATTGGTGGTTAACGGGTATGGTATGGTATGGTAAGAAACGTGAAGGGAGCGAAGGGTTTGGCTCAAACGGACCCAGCGCACAACCCGCGGCACCGCCCAGTGTGCAAGCGTGCAAGCGTGCTGGTGCAAGTGTGGATGTGGAGGTGTGGTATGGGTTATGGATATGTATGGGTGTTCTATGGGTACGGCTATGGGTACGGAAACAGATGGGATGGGGTATGCTCTAATAATGGATCACGCTTCCCACGCTTCCACTTCCACACACACACGCTTCCTCATATCTTAGGTTGGTAACGTAGGTAAGGTAGCCATCCACCCAAACACCCGATTAAATAAATATTATACACTTCCCTCCCCCCTCACTCTATTTCCCACATCACCAACCTCTTCACACTTCCACATCCAAAAAATCATCCTTCGATCACTTTTTGTGTATCGCCCCTAGCACTCGGAAGTCCTCGTTGACTCCGTTCATTCGCTTTTGCGTCCATCTACAGAGTGTCGGCATCCTCAAACCCCCGAAGCAGCCGCCTTAACTGAGAAAAGCTGAGAAAGCCCGCATCACCTGCCTGAATCAACCAAAACACAACGGAAAGCCCGCGCAAATCCATTTCGCTCGTTCATCCTCTGGAGGCCGCCTGACCCTTGGCATTCCCGGATCTGAAGGGAGGAAGAAGAAAGAAAAGACGACAGTCGAGAGTACACTGCAGTAGACTCGGCCGCTCTCTCCTCATTCATCCCATCTCCGTCCGCCTGTGGAACGGCCGCCGTTTCCTCACACGGTATCACCTGTGACCACGTTCGTTCCTGCTCATCTCGGGCCTATACAAACCTCGTCCTGACCATCCAACCGCCTCCAAAAAACTGTCACCAAAAACTGTCACCAACCCCATCTCCAACCGCAGCACCCTTGCGCCACGTTCCGCGCTTACCCTGGCCGCCCAGTGTGTCTGTTACTCAGTCAGACTGCATTAACTCACCGTAGCTGCAGAGTAGTACAGTACCCTCAGTGGCAAAGCGTGCCGAAGAAACCGCTGGACTTTTTTCCCGCTTTCTAAACAGTTGTACCTTGCGGTTCCTGAATGAGAGTAAGATTGTCGAAAGTCCCAACATTGAAACACACAACTCCGGGAAACGCGATCACACCTGCCACGGCATATTTTTTCGCCTCATCCGTCACTCATCCTACAACTCCGTCCCGTCCCTCGCTGCACAACCAACCAAGTCTGTCGTTACATTCTTACGCATCTAACTTCACCGTAAAGTGCATATCATCTCCTGCTACGTTTCGTCGTGCCTGAACCCCCACACAAAGGCACTTCTCCGCGTCTGCCGTCTTACCCTCCTCTCACTCTCACCGGCTCCACCCAACTCAAACTCCATCTCCACCGCCAATCCGCTCAACTCCGAACACTAAGGACTCGCCTTCCACCATCAACCGCATTGTCATCCCTTGGCCTCTAGTAGCCAAGGTGACCGGACTACCGCCTGCTTTGGCCGCCGCTCTCTGAGCTAAGCCTTATCACCACGCTCGTTAACCTTAACTTTCGTTACCAATCCTGACTCTACATATACCCCTCCAAGGTATCTTGTGATCAGCTTTGACTTTTATATTTCAATAACCTTTTACCTTTTTCGTCTTTCTGTTTTGGATCCATCGTCGATCCATAAGTTTTAACCAGGCTTTGGCCTAATCACGCTCGTTAACCGCTCGAACAACAACAACACTCTCGTGTCGACACGCCGTCTTCGCTCTTAATTATTCACAATGGCTGGACCCGGTGGTGGCCCTCCAAGACGGAGGTATGTGGCTTGACACTCTTGTTCTTGATTAACATACTGACACACACATAGTCATACCAAGTCTCGCAAAGGCTGTGATACGTGCAAACGTAGACACATCCGCTGTGATGAAAACTTCCCTCAGTGGTATGATTTACTCTGACAGGCAACATACTGGATGATACTAACATCCAACAGCAAGAACTGCACTAAACACAATGTCCGCTGTCCGTACATGGACATGCCTCCCCCAGAAGAACGCATGCCTACTCCTGAACGGGCAGATCTTCTGTGGACCCCCGCAATTGAGGATGAGATTAACCGCTGGCAGCAGACGGGGGTCTTCCCCTTCCCCGAGCTTGCCATTTACCCTCAGCCAAACCCCCAAGCTTTCTCCATTGAGGATTTGCGCCTCATGCACCATGTTGCCGGTATCTCGACGGAGCTTGGCATGCTCGATGCTGGATCGTTCACGATCTGGGCGAACCAGATTCCTCTGTAAGTCGAACATTGTAAGACTGGGCCTGAAACAATGCTAACAAGAACAGATTCCTGAAGATTGGCTCAACATATGGCTTCGTCATGCACGCCCTCTTGGCATTCTCGGCAACTCATATCGCCTGGCTCACTGAATGCCCCATTGTCAGACAGGTGGCATATGAGCACCGAGGCATCGCTTTGAAGGGTCTCCACGAGGACATCGGCACCTTCTCCAGGAATAACTCGGATGCAGTCCTCGCCGCCTCCCTCCTCTTGTCTTGGCAAGCAACTGAATGGTAAGCTTGATTATGTGACAGGCAAGGATCCCGACTAATCATTACCGTGTAGGCGCGGATGGACCCAACTTATGCACGGAACGTCATCGGTATGTATTATTAATCCGGTTATAGGTTGCGAATGAAAGCTCACATGTTACAGGTCATCGACGCCATGCAGCCATGGAAGAACGAGTCCCAGTTTGGCGACTTCATTGCCGAGCAATCCACATTCCCAACTGCTCCGCCATCCCCGATCCCCAACAGGAAGCTCAGTCAACCTCTCAAGCAAGACATCGAGGCCCTTGGCGAGGCTCATGCTCAACTCCAGATGGTCGAGGAGTTTTTGGTCGAGAGTGGTGAAGATACTCAGGCAATCGTTCAACTTGCCAGCTTTGTTCGTGGCATCCGCAAGGTTACTCCCGCTCACACTGCTGCGCAACGCTTCGAGATGTTGAACCCACTCCGAACTTGGCTCTTTTGGCTTCCAGTCATGTACCTGCAACAGCCTCATGTCAGCCCATACGCTTTGGTTGTCCTGGCATATTACTACACTGTTGCATTGGTTGTCGAGCCAATCTTCCCTGAAGTTGGAGCTGCCTACTTTGGCAGTCTTTCGCTTGGGCCCATTGAGCAAATCGCGCGCCGCTTGTTCTCATTCAACGTCTCTCAATCCGATGACGAGCTCCAGACACCGCTTGCGCTGATGGAGTACCCTATTGATATGGTTACCAACTTCCGTCGTCGGATGGGATGGGAACAGCCTGAGCGAACTGCATCGTTCCCTACATTTGAGAACAACATGTTCCACGGCAGCCCGTACGACATGCATGACAGCTTTGAGCCAAGCCAATTCAGCCTCGGCAGCAACCCGGCTTTCAGCTACAGCCAGGAACACCTGACACCATACATCAAATCGGAACCTGGCTCAGCCATCAGTCCTCTGAGCATGGATCCATTTGCTGGCTCTTCCGGGCAGTATCTTGGAATTCCATCTCCGATTGGGTTTGGTGGCTATGGCAGCCCGGGAGGATCATCATACGGAGATGTGGCATACAGCGATCAGGGAGAGGACTTCTATTATGACATCCAAGGAAGGGGACCCGGTGCGTTTGGCGGGTTCGTGCCTCATACAGTGTGGACTTAAGTTTGGCGGATCAGGAAATAACATCGCCCAGGACGTTCAATACAAGCTTAGGGGCCAGGAACGACGACCCTCACTCCTCACCAACTCCGAATACTGCCATAGTTCCGTCACAATCAATGGACAGCTATACCTCCTCACCATCGACACAACCTCAACGATACTCACCACTCCCATCACCACGCTATCCTCGCGTGCACTCTCAATCACCTCAACACCGCTACAGCCCTTACACCACTCAACCACCCGCCCCTTCTCCGAAAGGAAAAGGCCGCCAGCAACAATAGAAACACATCTTTTACGACTTTTTACGACTCTCCTTTACTTTACAGAATACGGGAAACACACGATGAATCCCATGTAATAATAAGCTTAATGAATGTCTACGCAGCGAACATCATTGAGCACTCCTATCCTTAGCTTTTGGGAACGGCGTTTAGAAAGATACCCACGACAGAGCTAGAACGATAGCACCTCACGGTCCTTAAGATACCCACAACAACATATGCATTGGTTTGGCGCAACACGCGATATTTGATTTTAGAACAGCTTTGGAATTTTTTGATATTTGGTTTTTGCGATTTGGGATGCGGGGATATACACGCAATGGGCAAAAGGGAACAAAGCATGCATGGCTTTTGGAATTTGCTTTGCGATTTGTTTTGTAGCAACTGCAGTCGGGAAGGCAGTTGCGCGCGTGCTGCGGACTTTGAGGGTCCGAGCAAACTCTGTATACTGATAGCTTAGTTTTTGATATTTTTTGATATGCTTGGAAGAGCTGGAACGGGATCTGGAATGAAGACGTTTCAATTGCTGCCATTTAAATATCGACTCCTCCTTTTGCATGTGATTCCGCTTTTGAAGTATCAGTGAGATCGATCGCCAAGTATAGACCTGTCATGCCTTAAGACACCATGTTTCATTTCCCATCTGCGGCCTCTCAGTGGCCCTGCCATTTACGAGTGTGATTAATGGACGTGATTGATGGGCGGGCGATCGCCAGATATGCAGCTGTGCGGCTACTTTCCCCAGCCTTGCCGCTAATGCGATTGCGATTGCGATCCTCCCGCACTTTTGGACATATGGAAGGGTAGCCTCGCTTAGCGCACCCGCCATTGGAGAGCTACTCGTCACCGTTTCGGGGACCCTCCCTCCACTTAGTTCGCGGATCTGAACGACAGACAACAAAGCTTCGAGGTCTCTTTCAATTTCTTTCGCCGCTGAAAAACGTCAGAACACATAGAAGGCAGAGAGACTGAGAAATTCGCCAAGATGAGTGGCGGCTGGAATACTAGTAAGCTCTCCCGTCCCACTTTCCTCACATTCCGGTTGCTGGGCAAGCAAGGACAGATTAAAATAGCCCAGCTCCCCCAACCCCCCCTCCACCACCAAGAACCACATAGCTAATCCCCCCCCTTTAGTCGAATCCGACGCCGGCGTCTTCACCTTCCTCCTCGACAACCTCGGCGTAACCGGCGTCCAATTCGAAGAGCTCATCTCCCTCGACCCCACGGCCCTCACCTCCCTCTCCCCCGTCTACGGCGTAATCTTCCTCTTCAAATACCCCACCACCGCGCTCCCCTCTGCGCCCTCGGGCACCCCCCTCCCAGCAGCCGCCGAATCCCTCTTCTTCGCCAAACAAACGATCCAGAACGCATGCGGGACACAAGCCCTTCTCTCCGTCCTCTTAAACGTCGACACCGCCGCGCCGTCCGGGGAGGGCGTTGCACTAGGCAAGGAGCTGGAGGGATTCAAGGAGTTTACGAGCCAGTTCCCGGCGGAGTTTAGGGGGGAGGCGCTGAGTAATAGCGATAGGATCCGCGAGGTGCATAACTCGTTTGCGAAGTCGTCGCCGTTTTCGATGGAGGAGCAGCAGAGGGCTGCGGGGGAGGATGACGAGCTGTACCACTTTATCGCGTATACGCCTGTTGATGGGATTCTGTACGAGCTGGACGGGCTGCAGGATGCGCCGCTGAGCCATGGGCCGTGCTCGTTTGAGGAGTTCCCCGAGAAGGTGGTGCCGGTGCTGCAGGCGCGGATTGCGCGGTACCCTGCAGATGAGATCCGGTTCAATTTGCTGGCGATGGTGAGGGATTTGAGGATTCGGGCGAGGGAGACGGGGGATGAGGGGTTGCTGGCGCAGGAGGAGGGGAAGAGGCAGGGGTGGATGTTTGAGAATGCGTTGAGGAGACATAATTTTGTGGGGTTTGGGGCGGAGATGCTGAAGGCGGTTATGAGGGAGAAGGTTAAGGAGGGGAAGTATGAGGAGTGGGTTGAGGGCGCGAAGAAGGCGTATAGGGGGAGGGTGGAGGAGAGGAAAGGGAGGGGAGGGGATGAGGAGATGTCGGGTTGAGGGGGAGGAGGGGTTCCTGAATGGTGGTGGGGGGGAGCTGAGTTGGGCAGGGTGGCCTTCATTGCTGGCTATATCCGCTGGAAGCTGTCTGCGTGTGAGATTGGCAGAGTGGTCTTCGTTGCTGGCCGGTCTACAGGAGTCTGTATCATATGGAAAGGAGCAGAGAAGTTGAGAGGGGCTGGCTATCGTTGATGTTCATCATGCATTTGCCATGGCGTTCTATACCATGTTGCTAGACACGGGCTACGTATAAGACGGGAAGCTCGTTATAAAAGAAAAAATGGCAATTAGATTTCGAATTCTCGTTATAAGACCGTGCATTTCGTCAGCAATTTTATTTTTTGAAGCTTCAACTTTCTCTGTGAGTCAGGTGAGGAGGGAATCTTCGAGTTGCCTCCCCTCCCGCCTTGGTCCTTGGTTGGCGGTGGCGTTGGAGGCATACGTCACAAGCACGGGAACTTCGGTGGTGTAACTGTGACATGGACACTCGCAACCTTCAATCAGTCACAGTGGCTGACAGTGATAATAATGCTTATCGATTACTGAATCATCTGAAGTGTTCTATATATGTTCTATATATGAGACGGAATATAGAACCTACCAGTGTCCTGTGCCACGCATAGTTGAATTTCCCTTCGCGTGTCCCTGTGTATCAAGTTAGAGTACAAGCCTCTTACAAGAACTCCACGTGTAACGCGGCGGTGAATCATGCAACCCGTGCTGTACTTTGTATGTACTGCGCTGAATAAACTGAACAAATCCACGTACAATCCACGTACTTCTGCACTGTGAGGGGGCCCGCCCACGCCAGAGCCACGACACACACCGTTGTACCAGGCGGAGTAGGAGGCGACTTAGTGAGCTCCAGACTTCGCACCCCAAGTTTCAACTGCTGTATGTACCAGCAACCAGCAACCAGCAACCAACAGATCAACCAACAGACGATCGATAAGACCACAATAAACCTACAATTCTTCCTTCTCCTAGCATATTCTCGTCGATTATCCTCACCGTCCTTATCAATCCATATTCCACGCCGAGTACGACCAAGGCGGACTTGTCACTTTCACAGCATATCCTCGCTTGCGCTAGGTATCTAAGTATAGCCTTGGCGGGTCAGACGGCGGTCATCGACTACCTCAACTGACGACAGCCCGGCGGCAACCAACATCCCCATCCCCATCCACTCCACTCTCCAACCAACCCACCTCACCACCACCCTTCACGACCGACCTCAACACCGACCTCACCACCACCCCGACAACGAGACGACACTCCTGCACAACACAACACCTTCCATCTCGTCCATCCTCCTCGCCACAACCCCATCCCACCCACTGCCGCCCAACCCACCCACCCCGTCCTGGCCAGGCCACACACCGACCATGATGCCCGCCCGCATCCGCTCCGCGCGGCATGTCGACTCCGGCCCCGACCTCTTCGCCAACATCTACATCCGCTCCAGTTCGTCGAGCGCCGCACACAAGGCCGACGCCTACAGCTACAGCGGCGGCGGCGTCGCCACCAGCAACGCCGCGATGATGGAGAGCTCCACGGCGAACGGGGTGCTGATTGGGCTGCTGTCGTCATTCGGGTCGGCGCTGTTCATCGCGCTGGTGTTTCTGGTGGTCTACTTCTTCAGGTATACGCAGGGAGGGCGCATCCTGCTGGATCGCATTGGGAGGCCGGGAGAGTATGATGATGAACAGAGCTTTTTGAGAGAGGAGGCCGAGGCGCTCGAGACGATGGAGGAGGGGCAGAGGATTGATTATTTGAGGGCTAAGGGTAGGTCTTGTGTTGTTATTGGGGTCCTGTTTGGGGACTGCGGAGTTATGTTTGTGACAATTGCTGACGATGTGGTGCACAGCCTTTATCGAATCGAATCCGCCGGATTCATTACCTACCGACATCTCGCTGTCACAATACCTGGCTATCCAAGAGAAGGGCGTATCAGCGTGGGAGTTTGAGCCGGAACTGGAGATAGCGAATTGTTTCGTCGAGGCAAGGACGGAGATTGAGTTCTTCGACAGCGAATGCTGCGTGTTGAGCAACCTCCCCGTCCCGAAACAGAATGAAGTATATTATTGGGAGAGCAAAATCTACGATAAGCCTGAGCAGACCATGATCAGCATTGGCATGGCTACCAAACCGTATCCCCTCTTCCGTCTACCTGGTAAGCTTCCCCAGCCTCTCTTTTTCAGCATCACCGCCCCTTTCTCTTTCCCCGCACCTTACGTCAAGAAGTCCAATAACTAACACCACCCAGGCTGGCACAAATACTCCGTAGCCTACACCTCCACCGGCCAACGCCGCTACAACCAACCCTTCACCCCCACCTCCTACGGCCCCCCTTACGTCCAAGGCGACGTCATCGGCGTCGGCTACCGCCCCCGCACCGGCACCCTCTTCTTCACCCGCAACGGCAAGAAGCTCGACGACGTCGCCCACGGCCTCAAATCGCAGAACCTCTTCCCCGCCGTCGGCGCCAACGGCCCTTGCACCGTACACGTCAACTTCGGGCAATCCGGCTTCGTCTTCATCGAAGCCAACGTCAAGAAATGGGGCCTAGCACCCATGACGGGATCCCTCGCGCCGCCGCCGCCGTATGGGAGCGAGCAGGGCAGTATTCTACTCGAAGCCGGTGGTGCGGGCGGCGCGACGGAGACGGCGCATAACCACCAGCCGAGCCGCCATGGGCGCACACGAAGCGGGAATATCTTCCGTGGCCACCCGACGAGTCCGGGACCCGTGAGGAGCCCGACAGATATCTCCCTCGCGCATCTCGTGCATATCCCTCCACCGCCCGAGGACGGTGGGGAGAGCAGCGCTGGACGGACTGCGGGGTTACATCCTAATGCCGCTTTACAAGTTGCGCGGCACCAGGAGGGGCTGGGTATTACGCTCCCTCCTCCCACGACCACGGCGGCGGGGCAGGAAGATCATACGGCGCATCCGCCGCCGGAGTACTCGAGTCCGCCGCAGAGTAGGAGGGGGAGCGATAGCGATGGTGATGNTTGGGGGGGAGTACTGGTGGGAGGAGGGGTGGGAGGGGGGGTGGGAGGAGCCCGCCGATCCCGAGTTATAGCGATGCTGTTGCCGAGGGGCGCAGAGGAGAGGAGAGGGGCAGGTCGGGGACGGTGTGATGTTTTATTCATCCCCTGGGCCTGCTGTGTTTCTATGAGAGGGGTGGTTTTCGGTTTTTAGCGCGGGGTAAAATTCGGTGTTTGGGGGTGTTCATACAAAGTGCTACTACGCATATCTTTTCCTTTTTTTTTTATATCGTCTTTTCGGAGGGGGTCTGGTTTGGTTTCATCAGGGGCGGGGTTTATAGCGATCATTGATTCGGGGTTGTTGGGAGGGGGAAGGGGGCACATTGTCGAATATTTTAAAGCTTTTGTTTTTGTTGGGTTTGCGTGGATGGGGGATGGGAGTTTATATTTTGGGGGGGAAGCATGGATGGGATGGGTGGATTGGGGTGGTGCTTTTTTTTGTTTGAGAAGGGGGGAGGGAAGGAGTGTTGATAGGGGTGTTTTGATTGAATATGAGGGAGGGGGTACATAGTTTACCTCGGAAATGGAGGAGATATTCACTGCTCAGTTGATTCATCCCTGGTTTCTCGTATGATTTCTGTGATTGATATTTTGCTGTTATGTGTGTGTACTGTGGTGGTGCTTTCATGGGGTCGCCTGGGTGGATGCTCCAGATGCTCCTCGTGCCGCCCACCTAAGTCTGAGAAAAAAATTGCACATAGCTGGTATTTCCAGGTTCTAGAATGAAAATAATGGCGTTCAATCACTCGATGTCGTAATCAATCACCCAGTCACTCACCTCAACCGCTAAATCGACAACCCTCCCAGCTTAGATCCCCGGTATCAATCTGTGGCAAAGGTAATCCCACTCCAAAGCAGTCAAGCAGCACAAGTACGTACGTATGGTTGGTATGTTCATCTTCATATTCATTATATCCTTACCATCTCTCTCATTTACGTTAGTTTTATATACCCATATCCATACACCCCTTCCAACCCATCTACAACAAACAAAAAAGAAACCCCGCGCCAAAATCAAACCCCCCTTAAA
>LMYD01000415.1:0-18905 GCA_001630595.1 Pseudogymnoascus sp. BL308 | reverse complement strand
GGCAGATGAGATTTATGGAGAGTGTGAATGGGAAGGGGGGGTTGGGGTTGTGGGTTGGGAGGGGGGCGGATATTGTGGAGTATTCTTGAGGGGGATGCTGTTTTGGGTGTGGTGGCATTGAGACTGGGGAGGGATGGGTGTAAATAGATAGATATATTGAGCATTTCTGGCGCAATGGAGAGGAACCTAGAGTGTAATAAGAAGGAAAGTTTTTGGAAAGTTTATTGCGCAGATGTGTGTATGATTATTTTCAGGAAAGTGACAGATTACGGCGGTTTCACATATTAAACTTAAATTTGGCACAAGTGTTCTGAGCAATGGTATTTATTCCTACACTTCCGATTACGAACGAAGCTTCCTCCTGAACTACCCTTCGAATATCTGGCAGTTGGCTGACGCCATTAAGCCTCTCGATGGCACTGTAGTTCGCTTCCATAGTATAAAATCGACCCAAGGCCGAAGCAAAGCAAAAGCGCTGTAAATAGTACATTAACGTGCCCAAGTATCAGCACCGCAACACTCCCTCCTCCCTATAAACACGCCATAAAACGCCGAGCCATCCAGTCAATATACGAGCCGTGTTTCTCTCCGATGGTATACCGTGCGCCGTGCAAATGCCTATGATGAATACCCAGTCGACCCGACTCCCCGCTCAGCCTCTGCCCGGTGGCGGCGGCTGCTGGGGCTGGCCGGGGAAGGAGAATCCGGGCGGGAACATCGGAATCCCGTTGACCAGCTGCGGCATCCCCTGCATCCCCTGCATCCCATACGGATAGCTTGGGATGCCCGACATGTTGGGGAGGTTGAATGGCGCCGAGCCGCCGTGGCCGCGATCCTTGCGGTCATCATCACCACGACGGCGGTCACGGCGGTGCTCGTCCTCGTCGAAGTCGCGGCCGGATTTGGGACCCGCCTGTCCGCCCTTGTCGGTCTGCATGCGGCGGCTGATGGCCTTGGACGAGACGCCCTGGCCGATCTCGATATCGGGTTCCTCGACAACCATGCCGCTTTCGATGGGCTTCCCGCCGCTGCCGCCGTACTCGGCGCTGAGCATCCACTTCCTGTCGGCGTCGGTGAGTTTGCTGATCGGGATGATGCTGACGCCCGTCTGGTAATCGCTGCAGTCACGTGGCCCGAAGCCGACGCCCCATCTGGTCTCGGGGTGTGTTAGTAATGGTAAACTCGGGTCTGGGGGTGCGAATTTACCGAACGTACTCTCAGGGATGAGTCGGGGTTCCTGCTGCCTTCCATGGCCTCCTTGGCGGTTATGGCGTCTTGTCGGCTGACCATCTTCACAAACGCGTGGCGCTTGTCTTTGTTGACGATGCATGTCTGCACACGACCGAATTGGTCGAAAATGCGTCGGAGTTCCTGATCGGAGCATCTGGGATGTTGTTAGAGCCTTGCGGTATATTCGGAACAATGGGAATCCTTACGTTACGCCACCAACAAATAGGGTGCGGCTGAGAACTGAAAACGGTTAGTTTGTGAACTCTTCATGCAACCAACACACCACAAAAAACAAACCTTTGATGCTTCCTTTGGGAATTGAATGGTCAAACTCGACCCATTTGGTGCCGCCAGAGCGGCCATCGTAGAAGCCTCGTGGTGGGGATGGGCTACGACCGCGGCGGGCAGGGCTGCGCTGTCGGTACTCGTTGTGCCGATCTCGGCCATAACCTGGAGAATTTCTACCATAGTCACCGAGGTTGTCATCACGACGGCGCGAGTTTGGAGAATCACGAGGAGCATTCCAGCCGCGCGCAGGAGACTGCGAACGAGAGCGTCTGCGGTAACGTCCTTGCGGAGATCTGACAGCCTCATTTGGACCACCACGATCACGTGATTCATTGGGATTCCAGGTATTTGGAGGGGCTGCGCCATAGGATGCCGCAGGTGTACCGCCAACATTTACGCCGCCCCCAACTGGTGGGGTTGCAGCTTGAGTCTGAGTAAGAGCAGCAATTATTCCTCCCCATTGATCCTGTGGAACCCCCGCATCCGACAACGTCTTTATGAGCATAATCTGGCGCTGCAGGTCTGGGTTAAGACCAGCCGCAGCCGCAGGTGCAGGAGCGCCCGCTCCAAGTGGTAGATTTTGGTTACTTGGGTAGTTCGGAGCTCCATTGTTTTGCCCCTGGGGTAACGATCCATAACTAGCCGCTGCAGGTGCTGGCACATTTACAGATTGCGTACTAGGTGGAAACGGATACGTAGAATTCAGAGTGGCCAAATGGTTTGCACCATTACCCTGTGCCTGTGGCATACTGTAGGCATTATCTTGGACGGGAGCAGGAGCTGGAGCCGATATGGCCTGGGGTGCTGCCGCTGCAGTAGTATTCTGACGGGCCATGTTGGCCAGGGCCTCCAAAATCGAGGAGGTATTTGGCGCGTTTGTCGCTGGTGGTGAAGCACCGGGAAAGGACCTCCCTACATCTGCTGGTGGTGATCCTTCGGGGGTGGTTGATTCTACAAGAATTCCAGGTGTGGTTAGAAATTGCAAGAGAAACGTGGGAGATATCATAACCCATCGGCCAACTTACTGTTCAGCTTCTCCTTGAATGAGTTGAGCATGTCTGCGGGGAATGTCTCTCCCTTTACCCAGATCTCAACGAGTTTCTTGATCTTGTCCTACAGTAAGAATGAAAAGGTAAGTGGGTGTACTCATATGTTTAAGCAGTTTGTGTAGTGCATCTTCAAATACGCCTCGTGTCTGGACAAGATCCATCCATTGAACACGGCAATACAGTACAGTACTGATATCAAGTTTATATGCGTACCTTTTGATCATCGGGAGCTGATGCGATTATGTCGTTCATCAATACTGGCAATAGTTCCGTTACTCTATGGACTCCTGCAGCATATGTGCCATCTTGGGCAGAAACAGTTATGGGCTGGCCGTTGGCTTTGGCCTGTTCAATCCACTTTCGAGTTACAGAATCTAGAACGTATAGAACGCCGAGCTTGTGGGTTGAAGGAGCTTTTCTCAAGTGAGTGTACAGTTTCTGGACGAGGACGGACTCTGACTGTGAGAAGGGGTTAGCATCCACTGCGAAGGGGGGTTGAGTTACGGTGGTGATGTCGTACCTGGACATTTGCCAAACAGAGGGCCGTGAGGGTTGCTATGCGCGATCCAGATACTCCAGGAGGTTTCAAAGACAACATAGCCTGCAGAGCAGCTTCAAGTTCTGCTACTGCGGATGACATGGCGGATAAAAAGTTGATGGATGTGATGTGAGAAGAGTATAGAGTGAGGTTTTAAGCCCCGAGAAGGGTGTTGTGACAAAAGACCAAGATGGTTCTTCCGAGGACTACGATCTATGTCGATCTATGTCGTGTATTCACTTTGTGTTCTTTTTTGTTTTATCCCAATCAGATGTTACGGTGAATTTGAGAGCAGAGTACTATGGCGACTACAGCCTCCGGCCGATGAAAGAAGATGGCTGGAGGTGAATCACTCAGTAATCCCCCAACTGCCTGGATAAACTGCGGTGTAGTGATCTAGTGATCTGTCTCTAGAGACCACAACAAGAGCTGGTTAGTTTGCGATGCACCTATCGCGATGGCGGCGACAATAATTTGATTGATTTTGATCGACGAAGGGAGTATTGTCGATGAAGTTTTGTTGAGGGGGAGAGAGAGAAGAGAAGGACTGGTGAGGTGGGAAGAGGAGAACTGAAAGAAAGATCGACGTTTGCCGCCCGAAACTGCGACTATGCCCAAAGCGGGTACATTTCACTCGCTTACACGATAAGCTCACCCGTAGCCGATAAGAAGCCCCTAAATTAGTGTCACGTGAATCAATCGTCATGGGAAAGAGATTTTGTTGTTGTTGGGTGTGTGTTGACTGTGTGTTGGGCGCCACGGGTGGATTCGGCGGTTTATGGAATTTATGGAATTTATTTATGGAATTTCAGGAGAAGTATAGGGGAGCACGAGCACGGCACGAGCATTGCACGAGCAAAACTAGGGAGGAGAGATACAGGCTTCAGTGGAGCACGAAATAAATTGAGTAAATTAGATGTGCAGTGGGATCTCTTGATTTTTCCGAAATACAGTGCTGCGTTCCGATGCTGTTCCGCCCATCCTTCTGTCCCTCGGTCGGTGGAATGGAGCAAACTGTGAACGTGAGAATGGGGATAATTGGAGTAAATTGGAGTAAACCGGAGTAAACCCATACAAAAACGAGTGCGACGCATACAAATGCACCGAGCTCCAATGCCCCCAAGGCCTAATAAATACCGGGTATGCCGTGGTACTTGCCATCTTCATACATGTGCACGCTATTAGTGGAGTACTTTTGCATTGCCCACTCCCAAAAATCTCCCAAAATCTCCCAAAGTACACCTGTCTTGTGAAAATCCAGGGATTACGTCAGGAGATACGGCATAATTCCACCCAATCATATTCCCCTCCGGCCCACGCCACGGTCGGTCCGAACGCCGGTCGCCGGTCGCGCCGTCCTTGCATCCCTGACAGACGAGATCATCATTTTCCGTTAACTTTCTTCCCGACCCTCCGTCTCCAACAACCCTTTCTTCTCCAACACCACATACACAATTCAAAATGGCATCAGCAGTTCGTTTTGGCTCTTCCGCCTTCAGGTCGTCTCTGGCCGCCCCAGCATTCAATGCTCGCATCGCAGCCTTCAATGGCGCGCGTTGCTACTCCGCCAAGGCCCAGGTAAAACAATTTCCCAACAATAATGTGAGAAGCATCCGCTGACAGCGTTCGTGATAGACTCTGAAGGAGCGCTTCGCCGAGCAGCTCCCTGAGAAGATCGAGGAGATCAAGAAGCTCCGCAAGTCAGTATTACCATAGTCCCAATCGCTCGAAACAGCCGCTGACCCGTTTTCAGGGACCACGGCAACAAGGTCATCGGCGAGGTTACCCTCGACCAGGTGTATGGTGGTGCCCGTGGCATCAAGTCCCTTGTCTGGGAAGGATCCGTCCTCGACTCTGAGGAGGGTATCCGTTTCAGAGGCTTGACCATCCCAGAGTGCCAGGAGGCCCTTCCCAAGGCCCCAGGTGGCAAGGAGCCCCTCCCAGAAGGTATTTACCCCCAATCATCGACAATCAAAGACCCCTATTGACAAGCTCAGGTCTCTTCTGGCTGCTCCTGACCGGTGAGGTCCCAAGCGAGCAGCAGGTCCGCGACCTGTCTGCCGAGTGGGCTGCCCGCTCCGACGTCCCCAAGTTCGTTGAGGAGCTCATCGACCGCTGCCCAACCTCCCTCCACCCAATGGCTCAGCTCTCGATTGCCGTCAACGCTCTCGAGCACGAGTCTTCGTTCGCCAAGGCATACGCCAAGGGTATCAACAAGAAGGAGTACTGGGGACACACATACGAGGACTCCATGGACCTGATTGCGAAGCTCCCAACCATCGCTGCCAGAATCTACCAGAACGTCTACAAGGACGGAAAGGTTGCCCCAGTCCAGAAGGACCAGGATTACTCCTTCAACTTCGCCAACCAGCTCGGCTTCGGCGACAACAAGGCCTTCGTTGAGCTGATGAGACTCTACCTCACCATCCACACCGACCACGAGGGTGGCAACGTCAGCGCCCACGCCACTCACCTGGTCGGCTCTGCCCTCTCCTCCCCCTTCCTCTCCCTCGCCGCCGGCCTCAACGGTCTCGCTGGCCCACTCCACGGTCTCGCCAACCAGGAGGTCCTCAACTGGCTCACCAAGATGAAGTCCGCCGTCGGCAACGATCTGTCCGACAAGGCCATCACCGACTACCTCTGGACCACCCTCAACGCCGGCCAGGTCGTCCCCGGTTACGGCCACGCCGTTCTCCGCAAGACTGACCCCCGCTACATGGCCCAGCGCGAGTTCGCTCAGAAGCACCTCCCAGATGATCCCATGTTCAAGCTGGTCAGCCAGGTCTACAAGATCGCCCCCGGTGTCCTCACCGAGCACGGGAAGACCAAGAACCCCTTCCCCAACGTCGATGCCCACTCCGGTGTCCTCCTCCAGCACTACGGCCTCACCGAGTCCAGCTACTACACCGTCCTCTTCGGTGTCTCCCGCGCCATTGGTGTCCTCCCCCAACTCATCATCGACCGCGCCGTCGGCGCCCCCATCGAGCGCCCCAAGTCGTTCAGCACGGAGAAGTGGGCTCAGATCGTGGCCAAGCTTTAAATTTGATTTTTGCCTAAGCGGTTTGTGTAGCAAAAATGGAAATGGAGTGTATATCTAGGAATCGGGGGGATTGGCTTTGGCTGTATGTATAGAATAATAGATAAGGATTAGACTATGAGTGCCTGTCGCCGTTATTGAATTACATGGGTGTATGTCTTGAATTTGATGTCTATGTTGAGGAGATGCGTGGATCTGGCGTTGTCTGTTTTTTTACTTTCAACCGTAGTGCAGTTGGACGCAAATGCTGGACATGACTTGTTCACGTTCTGCATCGCTTCTGCCTATAGTCACTAGCCAGAAAACAGCCGTTTAATGATGTAAGCTGCTTCGTGAGCATTGTGGTTTCAAATAGACTGCAGTGTGTGTAGCCGACGTGCGGGTGTCGACGGCTGGTAAGCAAATTTGCTCATGTTTGCCTTGAAGTCTTACACAGTAACTAAGCTGCCTAATGTTTGCTTTCGAGTCTTACAGCATTTGCGCTGCTGTTGAAGATATCGCTGGTGTGTTGTAAGACTCTAGAGCAGTCATTAGCCAATGGTTACTAGCCGACGACAGCACCATGTGTTGTAACGTAAGATAATCAGAAGCAGCAGCTGATATAAAAACCGAACATTGCATATACTCGATGGGCTTAAGACGGACATATGTGAACCGCCTATAAATAAATTATATAAACGGAGAAGATGAGCAAGTGTGGAGCCGCGTACTCGTCTAAAGCTGTGAATCTCCGTCGATCGAATCCTGACAACGAGGCTGGCTGTGAGACGGAGGATTGAGCCACGAAATCCTTCCGTCCTACACTCAGCCCTAACTCCAACGATTCACCCAAATCAAAACCGCCTAATCCATCTCACCGAGGCTATCCGCATCTGACATGCTGCATGCGGACGTAATACTATAGGTCCCTGGCTTGTCCGACATTGGCTATAGCCAAGGTCAGACAAGCCAGGGGCCGCACCCCGCAGCTCCTGGCGTTTCTCACTCACATATGGGAACACATTCCAGAAATTGGAGAGGGGGATCGACACTAATGCCCGATCTTGCCAGCAACGCTGCGCCGCATGCACGTAAGCTTACCTTCTGGTGATGATAGACGCAGCCGCGATCTGCGATGCGACAGGCGGAGCATCAATATGCCTTATTGGGGCATTGGGGGCCCAAAGGTGAATAGTGTTGCCTAATGACTATTTTCCAAATCCAACTTCTGGCATGCGAGGTGTAACGTGGAGCAGTCGTCGATCTCGGAGTTATGAGGGGGATATGCGTACGATGAGGGTATATAATGGGCAAGCAAGTCTGCCATTTCGACTCTCATCATTCAAACGCATCTCAATACAGCATCTCAATACATTTACCAATCCAAACCCGCCTCCAACACCACAAACCACAACAAACCACCACAAACCACAACAATCCTCCCCTAGCAAACATGAAGCTCTCAATCCTCCTCCCCGCCGCCTTAATCGCAGCCACTCCCGCCCTCGCCTGCCTCGAGACCTTCGGGGCCATCGATCTAGCCGGGAAAGTCCAAAGAATCGGCGCCATCGACAACGGCGTCACAGTCTGCGACAGTGACCGCGGCCACCGGATCGACCAAGATGGACACATCTCCGTGACGTGCAATGCGGGGTTCGTGTACGCTGTCACCAAAGACGGGTCGATGGGGTGGTACAAGAACCCGAAGAATGCGTATTCGTTTAAGCAGGTTGTGGGGGGGAGCCATCAGTCGTGGTACTGGAATGAGAAGCGCTATGGGTGCAAGTAGGGGTGGGGACGGGTTGGTGGAATCGTGTGTTTGTGATCCTGTTATGGTTGGCAGATATGTGGTTCCTCTTTTGAGTTTATATGCTTGGTCAGAGCAAATTGGTCTGTTAGTTACGGAAGGCAGATGGCAAGACTTGACGGGGTGGGTATGAAAGGAATTACCTCAGACAGATAAAACCGAATCTTAATTTTAAAACTATAATGCGGTTATGATTTGTATGCCTGTAATACTACTAAAGCCTCGTTTTCGTTTGGGTCATATCCCTCTAGGAGGTATATCAGTTACCTATATAATAGGCAATCTATCTCGAATTTTGAGGTCTACAGTTATCTCCCCGACGACTGAAATACGCTGGATGGCCAGAGAGAAATTATAATTAGATGGAGGTTGAAACACATGCGTACGAGATCCCTTACAGATTTCTCACAACTACTCGATAAAAAATGAGAAAAGTATCATTACCACTCTCCTCTAACCATATCTCTGCACCAAATCTCTCATAACATCAATCACCCTATTAAACCCATTAGCTGCTAAACAAGATGGTAGGTTGAGAATAGCCTCACTGTGTGCGAAGTGTCTCGTTATCGATAAAAAGCGCTGATACATGTGTGTCAAACCTCCTAATATGATATTAGCAACGTATATCAGATATAAGGGAGGACTTTTCCAAGTGTCTCACAGCCTATAGAGGTCTAGACGGCCTTCAAAATCCTCTTCCGGAGCCGAAATCTGGGCGAATGTGTTGTAGGCAGCAACGTACTCGTCTCCAAACCTATTACAAGCTGGTCGCCACTGACCAAACTCATCTTCAAATTCAAGTGATTTAGCTGGGGTGACATCAATTGTTTTTGTGGGAAAGCTTACATTCGTTGTGGGCAAAGAAGCAGCACGAATCGAAGACAAGAGGCTGGCCGCTATCGACATCAATCCCTGCATTTGCGTACCAAAGGTCTCCATGAACAAGGGAAGGTTTCACTGTTCGGCCATCACTCTCTAGGGGACTCAGGAGCCTTGGGATAACTTTCTCGAACAGAGTATGGGAGAGGGCATCGAGCTCTTCACTAGGCCCTTTCCTTTCAATCTCTAGGTCAAGCGCCTGTCTCATGGTCTTGGCGAAGAATGCCTCCCAGCTATCTTCCCATTCTACAAACTGGGGTAGATTTCCTGCGTAGGTAGTGATGTGGAACCCGAACTTACCAGTAGGCGATACGCTCTTCTGGTGCAGTGTTGATAGAAGAGCAGCAAATTTGTGTGGGTCAGGCATATCGTCTGTCTTGTCTCGAAACTCGCAGAGGAAGAAGTGGGTGTCTGGTATCGTCTTGTAGGTGCCGCAAGCTATGGGCCTTGGGACAAATTCTGGGAGAACATTATTCATCGCGTTCATTGACTGAAATTCACTCCTAGTCATATTCATGCCGAGTTCTTTCGAGATGACTTTAACGAAGAAGGACTGCGGTGTACCATCGCGGAGCAAAACATTGATGCGACCTGTCTGCGCCCAAAAGCTTACGCCATGTTTCTCAGTGGATGTGACATTGCATCCTTCTGGTAGTTCTTGAAAGACGGTTAACACGAATACGACTTGTGAGTCCGCCAAGGGCTTGTAACTTACCCTTCAACACGGCTGGGTCGATTTTGGTATTGCCCGCCCCGAATTCAAGACCATCTGCACCGTTGTAGTTCATTTCGTGTTAAAGAATGTGTTGAGTCTGCTCAGCGTCCAGCTGGCTGGAGATTATCGGGACATCGGAGAAGCGGGGTTTATTGCAGGCGGCGGGCGCTTCAGTATGCACTCACCAACATGGTCGAGTAGCCAATTGCAGGCAAGCGCCCCCTTTGGGCGGCTAGAGTCCTATTAATTATTTTTAACTCCTATTTATGTGACCCTTAGGTATGCGGGCTACGCGCTGTGGGTTACGCCGCCCTGCATCCATCTGACTATTCCGACTACTCTGTAGTATCCTCCTGCCTCTGTCCTCGAGAGCGCCTTTGTGAAGGGCTAATAACAACAATAGCCCAAAAAGAAACCTAGCCGTGTGTCAACGCGGGCCGTCCGGGTGCTTCCGCAACCTCTTTATTTTATTTATGTAGCTAACCTAACCTCAGCCTTCAGTGTCCCGTCATTGAGACCTTAGTGATCCTCTCACACCAATGTTCAACAGGGAACACGACCCTGACACCGTTTGCCTCTAGCCGTTGCTGCCCATCATTACGTGCGATAAACGTCCCTGGCTCTTTAATTCCCACGTAGACAGTCCTGATAGCGCCGCTAAGTCTCAAGATCCTAGTTGCGCAGGTCATGTTGCCGCTAAGTCTCTCGTTGCATGGCTCCATGGTCGTGTACAGCACTGTATTGACTGGAAGGACCTCATGGATGCGTTCCTCAGGGAGGTTGTGTTCATCCGCGATCTTGATAAAACAACACTGCTCTGCGTGCGTGGTGCCTAGATCTCCCTTGTAATCTCGTGGGTATTCAAGCGAGTACCCTGTCGATAGGACCTTTCCGTTATCGGCGTCGACGAGTATGGCTCCGACGCAGAATTTGTTGCTAGCTGGTGGTGATTTTTGCGCCTGAATGAGAGCGAACTCCATGAATGCCTCGTGGTCTCCAACCGTAAAGGTTGGACTCGTCTGGAAACCCATAGTAAGTTGCTCTTTGAAATAATACACAATGAATGCACGGGTAATTTCTCTTATGGGCCAAATTAACAGAGCATCACCAAAAAAGTCAAAAGGGTAAACGAAATAGAAGTGTTCTTGAAGTCTTAGGCGCGCGATTTTCCAGGTAAGTACTTGTTGTTGTCTTTCTCGATTGGTGGTGTGCATCGACGGGCGCTTAAAGCAACCGGCCGATTGGTGGTTCGAATTGGGGGCGGGGGCGACCACCTATTACATGCTTCGACCCCCAGGTGTTAGGGCATCACCAAGACTCTCTCCGGAAACAACTCACATTGTACTGTTGTTCCAGTATCCTCTTGATTAACAGACCGATGTGCCGAGGCCACCTTGAACTGAGTTTTGTAGGCTACAATGGTTAACTCTGACCTCCTTGCCTCTAGGGAAACTTCATACCTACCCGATAGCTAACTGTACTAGTTCTTTCGAAAGCAGCGGCGCGCAAAGCCTGACCTGCATCCTGATGATGCCTCAAGTAGTCGCGACTCGACCAAGAGCTCTACGAGCCTGTTTTCTCTGTCAAAAACCCTGACTAGGACATCAACGGCCTCAAGCGATCAAGCGAAGGGCGTGATGGGCCCGCTTGGACTAAGTCTTCTATATTCCCCGACGGCACCGGAGATCGACTTCATATTTGTCCATGGCCTAGGCGGTAATTCTAGAAAAACATGGACTAAGTCGTCCCTGCAGTCTAATTTCTGGCCCGAGGAGTGGCTTTCTAAAGACCCCGCATTCAAGAAAGTCCGCATTCATACCTATGGATACGATTCGTACTACTTAAAGGGCAAAGAGGACTGCTTAAATGTACACCACATTGGCAAGTCATTTCTAGGCGCGATTAGCACTTCGCCATGCATTATCAACTCCGAGACATCCATCGTTGTCATCGGCCACAGCATGGGTGGCTTAGTGATGAAGAAAGCATATATCCTAGCGAAACAAGATGCAGTGCACAAGGCACTGGCTGGGCGATTCGCCGCATTCTATTTTCTCGCCACGCCCCATCGAGGTGCCGACTCGGCAAAGATGCTGAAGAATCTACTCAAGGCTACGTACGAACATGCTTATGTTGGCGATCTAGAGCCGAACTCTAGGGCAGTCCAGGTGATAAATGATGAATTTCGGCATTTTTCGGCCGACCTTGAACTCTGGTCGTTCTACGAAACGCAGAATATGAAACTTTTTAGCTCACTCATTGTCGATCCTAAGTCGGCCGTCCTTGGGTATCGTGAAGAGAAGCAGATACCTATGACTGCTAATCACCGCTCAATATGCAAGTTTGACACACCTGAAGACTCCAACTACGCCCTCCTACGAAACGCGCTCGCTTCAACTGTGAGCAAAGTCGCCACGACAATTCCGGAGCTAAAACTGGAGCAGAGGCGTGAGAACAGCAAAAACCTCAAGAAGTACCTAAGATGCCCCGACATCTTGGATGATGATATTAGAAACGTCTGTGAAGCTCGGATGCACGGTTCCTGCGGATGGGTTTCGACTAAAGCTAGTTACATCAAATGGAGAGATGGGGAATCCGGAAATGACAGGACGCTATGGATCAAAGGTAAACCAGCAGCTGGAAAGTCCGTTCTCGCTGGCTTTGTCATCGATCAGCTTAAGGAGTCGGGCCAGGTATGCAACTACTTTTTCTTCAAACATGGAGACAAGTCGAAGTCCAACCTAGGATGTTGTCTCCGATCACTGGCTTTTCAGATGGCTAGCTCCAATGACGAAGCTAGTGATGCCATTCTAAAGATGCAGGCGGATGGTGTTTGTTTAGATCGCGTCGACGAACGTACCCTCTGGAGAATCCTTTTCCTTTCTGGCATTTTCCAGGTCGCGGTGACTCGGAGTTACTGGGTCATCGACGCCCTAGACGAGTGTTCTAATCCTCTGGTCTTTATACATGCCATTCTTTCGAACATGGACAAATCTATACCCCTGAGGATTCTCATCACAAGTCGGCATACGGTCGATCTAGACCAAGGCTTCTCAGCCATTCCACCTAATCTAGTCCAGTCTCTACCAATCTTGACAATAGACACAGAGTCAGACCTTAGGCTTTTAGTTGAGAGGAAGACCCAGACCTTAGGAATCGTAGGGCCTGACGATCGAGGTATATTAGCTGAAAAGATACTAGACAAATCTAAAGGGTCCTTCTTGTGGACAATTCTAGTGCTTGATGAACTCCTGCGGTGCCATAGCAGAAAGGAAATTCACCAGATTCTTGGAGACGTGCCTAGAGGCATGGAATCACTATACAAGCGAACTTTAGACCATATGTCGCAGGCCTCTCGCGGAAAAGAGCTGGCCAAAACCATTCTCATGTGGACAGTATGCGCCGTTAGACCGATGACAATCAGCGAACTGGATGGTGCTCTAACCTTTGACACCCACGACTCATTCCCAAGATTAGAGGACAGCATCACCACTCTCTGTGGTCAGCTGGTGGTGGTGGATAAATATAAGAAAGTTAACATGGTGCATGAGACTGCTAGAGAATTCCTTGTTGCTACCAGATTTAAGTCCGAATTCTCTATCGAGAAAACTAAGGCACACACACGGATGGCTCAGGTGTGTCTTAATTACCTTGTCGGGGAAGAAATGAAGCCTCCTAGAATCAGTCGGCGCCGTCCTTCGGCAAATTTGCCAGCAACAAGATTAGATTTCGCTACCTATGCATGCATGGCCTACTCCTATCACCTCTCGAGGGCGGATCCATTAACGACAGAGACGTTCAAGCTTGTCCTGCAGTTCCTGGGATCCAACGTCCTTACTTGGATTGAAACGATTGCTGGCTCCAAAAATCTCAGCCACCTCATCCGCGCCTCAAAACATCTCAAAATCTACGTCAATGCATGCGCCGTTGAGCGTTCACCACTAGACCCTCGGATGCAAGCGCTACGAAAGTGGACCACGGACCTTGCTCGGATTCCTGCCATGTTTGCCAACGCCCTCACGCTATCACCGTCGGCAATATACTCGTTAATACCCCCATTCTGTCCCACCGAGTCTATGGTATACAACACTGGGGGCTCAAACCGGAGGCTCACAGTGCTTGGAACACCTAACAAGCAGTGGGATGATAGGCTTCTGTGCATCGATTTTCCTCAGGGTCAACCTGGGGTCTTACGTTATGGAGACGAGTTCTTAGCCATCGGTCTCAGTTCAGGAGCTGTTGTATTGTATTATGCCACATCCTACCAGGAGTACAAGGTCTTGGAACACGACGAAGCAGTCAAATTCATTGCTTTCAAAACAGAAACTGACATCGTAGCAACTTGTAGTATGAAAATGGTCAAGGTCTGGGACATTAGAAGTGGGCAGGTGATTCACAGCCTCACAAGCCCTCCGCATCCGCTAGGGATGGAATTCGATGGAGATACACTAGTAATTGCGAGTCGCAAGAACTACGTCGCGACTTGGGATTTGAGATACGGCTCCCAGCCGGAGTCGGTCCAAAGGCCATGGAGCAATATTGATACGCTAGAGACGAACCGAACGCCCCAGCTTGGAACCCCATGCGCACTGGCTCTTTCTACTAGCAATAGAATGCTTGCTGTCGCCTATAGCGGCCAACCCATTACACTATGGGACATGGAAGAGGACGCATATGCTGGCAGCTGTGGCAAGAAACTTTCCAGCGGAGAGACCAGCACACATGTTGTCGTCGCGCTTACTTTTAACCCCAATCCTGACATTAGCCTTCTCGCAGTCGCATACCTCGATGGGGATCTTGCCCTCCTTGACCCCTTTTCCGATCGGCAGCTAGAATGTTTTCGTGCCAACTGCCAAACTCTCGCCCCAAGCCCCAATGGGCGTCTCCTCGCAGCGGGTGGTGCAAATGGGATTATCCACGTTTACGAATTCGATACGTTCAAGCTCCTTTATCAGGTCAAGTCATCCAACTCGTATATTAAGCAGCTTGCCTTTACTAGGGACAGTATGCTTCTTGCCGACATACGAGGCGCCCAGTGCACTGTTTGGGAACCTGAAGCTCTGTTGCGAGAGTCTCTGTGCGATGAAAGCAGCGGAACAACGTCCGCTACAGTGGTTGAGACGGTTTCCATCGAAGCTAAGGCGAATATCACTGCCATGGTGGTCCATCACACGTCCGAAGTTATCTTTTGCGGAATGGATGATGGATCAGTCGTACTGTACGAGCGAAAAATGGCAGCGAGCTTTGGGACTATCTACAGCCACAAGTCACCAGTCCGCCTGTTGGCCTGGATTGAACGGAGAGACGCTCTCCTTAGTGTCGATGCCTCTAACAGGATCTTCCTACACAGAATTCAGAAGTCAGAAGACAAAGGTTGGCTTAACGATCTGACGGTACTATTCAAATCCCGCCTCGACTCCGAGAAGGCAATCATAGATGTAATAATAGGGGAAATGGCGGCGAAGTTCATCGTATCGACTCGCGAGTCTGATCATCTGTTAAACTTAGACAGTGGTAAGTGTGAGAGAGAGCGAACAAATCCACCAATGCTAGGAATCCGCAAATGGCTCCCTCACCCAGAATCCTCTCTACATATTGTCTGTATCAACCACGTCAGAGTTTCCGCATACTGCTGGAGTGACTGGTCTGAAGTTTCATCCATTGCATTGCCGTTGTACAATGATACGGCAGAGATCAAAAGCGCGATCATCTATGGGCTCGGCCAAAAACAAAGAATTATGCTTAACTTGTTACATCCAAATAGCTCTGTCGACATCAACAGGATTACGATAATCGACGCAGACCACCTTGTTGCCGGAAATAAAGATAACAGAATCTTTCTAGGGAAGCAATTAGATGCTGTGGCAGCGTTCGACCAACTTTCGACGGATGGAGGCGAGGAGAAGATGGCCACGATATTGAGTTCAGCGGCTCCACTTCGTTCACGGATGATGACAAGAGAACTAAGCATTGTCCATGTCATTGGAATTGATGAATCAAGCAGACTTGTGTTCCTGAACCAGTCTTTTTGGGTGTGCTCTGTTGATCTTAGTGAGACCAGCTTAGAGACCGCGCAACGCAAAGACCTCCCGACGATCGAGGTATTCAAGCACTTTTTTGTCCCATACGATTGGTTCGCTGGGAAGAGGGACGTTGTTTGTGCTTTGGCAAAGCGAGATATTATGCTGACTCGGGGTGGCGACCTAGCCGTGATTAGGGGTGGTCTTGACTATGCTGAGAGAATATGTATAGAATAAGAGACTAAACTGAAGGGATATATCTAACCCGAAGGCCCAAATCGCAGGTAATTGGCGCGATTTCAAAACCCATATAAAAAGAAAACATATGCCTCAAACCTTGGTAATTCTCGCGTGAGAATGGGCGATCTCAAGCGGCGTCGTTTCTCCCCCTTGGTGATTTAACAGCTTTCTAGACAAGATAACTCTATTCGCCAGCGATGGAAGATGTATATACTTGAATTCATTAACGTATTATAACTAACCTCCGCTAGACTCATCAAATAACACCTCTTCGTAGCTCCAGAATAGCAGTCTCATAAGTAACCGTTAAGATTGCATTGTTAGGGAACCGGTGTTGTCGAAATAGTAGAGATGGGCCGCAACCTGCTCAGCACAGTTGGACCTTCTCCGCTGTCTTGCATAGGTGATAGATGGTGGTTTGCTGCCGCTGTGGAGAGTTTGACAGCGTTGAAGGCTCTCGCTCATAGGGGTACCTATATGGTCACAGGTAAACGATGTGGAACCTCTTTGTGAAGAAGAAAAGACAAGCTGATAACCGCAGACTAAAACTACCATAGCTGGTAGGGTCTCTATCTTCCTTTAGATCTCATACTGCTTCCATGAAAAGAAACCGATGACGCATTATCTCCATGTAGTACAGTTAACGTTCCTCGGTTGGGCGAACAAATATAGGGGCAATATGTAGAGACACCAGCCGGGAAGTATTCCCATCACTAGCAATCTAGATAATCTGATGGATAGACTCCTAGAGGAAAACTTCTCTGGCAATGTTGCGGACGAAAGGATCATTGCCTAATACCGAAACCTAACAGGGGCGGTAATTGCTCTCATAATGGTTCTCGCGACCATGACCTTGTGGAAATTGATGGCCCCTTTGAACCTCAAAGGTATAGCAATTAGAGTGAGAATAGTGACGGCATGCTTTAACATTAGTAGAAGTAGGCAGTGCAATATCAGCTAGGGCGTCTGAAGACAGACTAAAAAAATAGAGTGGAATTAATGAAGAATACACTAAACGAGCGACATAGATTTGGTCTTAGAAGCCAACAGCCTCCCATGGAAGATGAGGAGGAAGAGCTACAACAATGGATATGTTAAAGTAAAGCCTGCTGTGCCTTCAAATGTAGCACATGCCTTTCGTAGAACCAAGTTCGATAAGACCATATTCCACATGACGTGTAGATTAGGCAACACTAGTAACTTTAGCTGTTTTAGCGTGTTTCGTTATGTCGCTAGGAATCCTAGAATATCATACCTCCGTTGTCATGTTAGGAACTATCCAGCAGCAGGGTCTTTTTCTAAACTCAATCTATTTTTGGAGTATATACCCCTGCCACGGCGCCTCCGTTCGCTTTTAAGAGCAAGGCTAGTGCGCATCTGCTTGCATTCCCACCGCTGTACTTCCTTTGATACCACATCGGCCTTCTCATCGACCTTCTCATTGCAACTCTCACTGCTCATCCTCTGCTCCTTGAATACTCCAACTGTTAACGCCCGCCTTCTTCATCTGCCGACGGCCGCGCTAGCTAAGCTCTAAAGGGTTGAAATCCGCTAGATCGCGGCGTTAGGAAAGTGGACAAGCCTAGCCGCAGCACTACTCGGTCTTTAAGGCTCCTAATTCCTTTCATCCACGACATCTCACAACCATAACGATTTAATTTATCGTTAGCACCATTATAAATCATTCTATATCTACAGCATCTACACTATAGTATCCCCTGCCATGGGCGACCATGACTGGAGCGTCCACTAACGCCGCATCGACATCATGAAAGGTCTCTCTACCAAACCCGAACTCTCCTTTAACAGAGGCCCTAGGTACCGCTGAGAACGCTCCATCAACTTTGAGACCTCTGACGGCCAGTACTTTAACCACCACAACTTCACACTGCTGTATTACGTCCTCGATGACAGTTGCGGCAGCGGACACTGCAACGGCGTCGACGATTCTATAGCCTAGCCCGTTGTCTAGAGGATCGGCGCTAATGCGAAGAGTGGCAATGGGACGCAGACGCTACCATTAGGGTTGTTCTTGCTGACGGAGGATGCGACGTTTGTTATGAATTCGTATTTAGACCAACTCACNAAAAAAAAAAAAAACGTGTATTTTTGTTTTTGCTAATCTAGTACGGCTTGGCTTGGTTTAGTCTTGCAAGATGGAAAGGAGATTTATTTCGAGCAGAAGCGCCTGGACAGAAATCCGCACACGAGGGCAGCCTTTAGGAAATACGATTAAACCCTTTTAATGAAAATTTCATGCTTCTAGTTAGAGGGATGGAGTATTTAGTTATCGTGCATTGTTGTTAGAAAGTAGAAAAATTCGTACTTTTAAGAAGAGAGGTCTAAAGTGAGAAACTTATAAATAACAAATAGAATTAATTAATAGGTGGCCACTCTTCTTGTGCGCCACCCACGGATTGTCGTTCGCCTCTCACAGATCGATGCTGACCTTCATCACCTCTTGCTGCGCTTCCGTCATCGTGCCTCAAGTTAGCATCGGCCTCGTCATCCGAGTCTTCGCGCGGTTACAGTCGAGTCTCTCGGCCTAGGGTCTGCAGCCCCTCGCTGACCTCAATCTTCGACTGCGGCCTAGGGAGATCTTCACCACCACTGGTCCAATGAATGTTTTGTGGCCCAAGTGCAGTGGCCGTACATTAGAGACTCTTTATTGATAGTCTTGAAGTCAGAAGTGCCGCGTTGCTGCTCTTGAAGTAGGAGGTGGGCTCGTCCGAGATCCTTTGCGGCTTCGAAATTATTTGGGTACTTCTCACAAAGAGTTTGTAAGATATCACAAGACTGAGAGAATCTCCCAAGGTTGTACAAAGCATGGCCGGCTCGGTATAGTGCCTTTTCAGAAGTATTAGAGTTTAGGTCCAGGCACTGGGTACCAGAGCTGCTTCAAAACTTTTGCCTTGATTGCCTTCTTGTTTCCAGGCATCGGAAGTCCTGCTCAATATGTGTGGAGCCCTCTGTTTTGGCTACAGTTTGTGGTGTGCATCAGTACGCACTAGACCGGTGTAAAGGACCTTCAATTGAACAGGGCAGTACGAGTCACGGGTTTCTGCAATACGATCCGCGATTACAGTAGATCCTGTCTATTACGAAGACTGAACGCTGACC
>LMYD01000414.1:0-16732 GCA_001630595.1 Pseudogymnoascus sp. BL308 | reverse complement strand
GGCTCCTGGGTTCGTGGGGCTGGACGTGCCCGGTGGGGAACGGGTGGATGATGGGTGGGTTGTGCTCCGGGTGTGTGGGCTGCGTCGCTCGGTGTATATATATGTATTGTGAGTGTGCGCCTCTCTTTTCCTTGTTCCATTTTCGCTCCAATTATTAGGGTTCTGCATCTCACGGTTGATTAAACGCTTTTGATATATACCAAACTAGTTTGGAAGGAATATTCGATATTTGACTGCCGACGTTTGCTTTTCTCCCTCTCCTGCTTATTATTTTACCTCCTACTTTTAACGGAATCGGAGGCGCTTCCACGGACCACACGGCTTTGCGCTTAGTGCATGCTTGGCTTGCTTCACTGTTCCATCGAGCGCGAAGTTCTAAGCCCGGACTCGGACTGAGCCCTAAGGAATCCCGCCTCACCGACGTCTTCCTCGCAACGCCACATCTGGGAGCCACACGCCCTCACGCGCCCTCACCATGTCCTCTCCGCCACCCCCTCCCGCCTCACCCAGCCGCCTCGCGGCCCCGTCCTTAAATCAATCGGACGAAGTGCGCTCTCAAATCGTCGAGGCCGACGTGAGCCCCCTCTACCCTTGTCAGCAGCCCTGATCCTAACCCGCGCCGCAGTCGGCATCAAACCACAGCAGTTCCGGGGAGAACTTGTATGTTGCCCCCCCACCTGCACGCTCCCCACGCTCGAGGGATGGAGAAAAGGGAGGTGCTAGAGCTAACGATGATGCCGTTCGCAGCGACTTGTCTACGCGCTCGGTGACAACCAGTGTGTTCAACTTCCATAAGGAAAATGGGAGGACGTATCATGGGTATCGTGCTGGATGTGAGTGTTTAATTTTCTTTGGCGCTATCTTTGATTCCTGGTGCTTGCAGTCTTGGTTTTATGGTTGTAGTTTACTACTTTGATCATCTCGTCGGCCAAGCTTCAGCAAGCATGTTTTGGACACATCTCCTATTCTTCAACAAGCTTGCTTGAATAGATTTATATGTCCCAATACGTCCATTGCGCTCATGTCCCTCCTGTCGGCAATACCCTCATCATGTCGAAAGCCCCCCTTAATTCAAGCGCCCAGCCACAATCAACCCATCCACTAACACAACCAGCCTACCACTTCCCCAACGACGCCAACGAAATCGATCGCCTTGAATACCAACACCTTCTCGTCAACCACTGCTTGCAATCCAAACTCTTCTACGCCCCCGTCCCTCCCCCTCCCTTCCCCCTAACCGTTCTCGACATCGGCACAGGCACCGGAAACTGGGCCATCGAAATGGGCGACCTCTACCCAGAAGGCACCATCGAAGCCACTGACCTCTCCCCTATCCAGCCCTCCGCCGTCCCCGCAAACGTGCAATTCATCATCGACGACGCCGAGCAAGCCGACTGGGCCATCCCCGAGAACTACTACGACTTCGTGCACACGCGCATCCTCGAGGGCTGCTTCCTCGACATGGGCGCCGTCATCAAAACCGCCTTCAAACACACAAAGCCCGGCGGCTACCTCGAGAGCCAGGAGCTCAACCCCTATCCCCAAAGCGACGATGGCACCATGCCCCCCGACTGGCCCTTCATGCGCTACGTCGAGAAGCTGCAGGAGGCTTCGCTGGAGGTCGGGCGCGAACTCAACATTGCGCCGAAGCTACGGGGCTGGTTCGAGGACGCGGGATTCGTGGACGTGCAGCAGCGCGTGTTTAAAGCGCCGTTAGGACGCTGGCCAAAGGACCCGGATATGAAGGATCTCGGGCACTGGTGGGCGGAGAATATGTCGGTTGGTCTGGCGGGATTCAGCTTGGCGTATTTTAGTCGTGTGTTGGGCTGGAGTACGGAGGAGATTGAGATATATCTCGTGGATGTGAGGAAGAGCTTGACGGATAGGGATGTCCATGCCTATCATCGCATGTATGTGGTGTGGGGACGCAAGCCGGAGGTGGGGGAAGTGGTGCCGGGGAGGGCGCCACCGGAGTGAAGTGGCGGTGCTGGGCCTCGTGGGAGGGGGCGATGGTGTTGGTTCATGATTGATGATTTCGCTAGAGGATGGTTAGGGTTGCATATAGGACCGGTCAGCGCGCATTTGTTTTTTCTGTTAATCCCGCGGGGTACTCTTTTGGTGGGTAAAAGGGCGTGGTGGTCGTGGTGGATCGGTGGACCAAAACAACGGGGGGGTTAGAAGATGGGGCTAGATACAAGCTTGATTCAAGCACTTGAGCATAATTCTTAAATCTAACCTATTACCATGCACGGCATTTACTTTCTCAACCGTCACCTGATAATTGCAGGCTGTTCTAAGGTAGCTTGGATCCTGCTACTTTGTATTATAGTCCCTGTGCTACTCTATCAGCTATCTCCCGCTTCCCTTTCTCTATATGTTTGCGAGTATATACTTTGCCAGGCCCTGTTTCTAGTTCTATAGACTCAACCTTCTCAAACCATCTAAAAAGGAGCGCTTCTAGAGGTATTCTAGTGTAAATACTAGCGTAAAAATCAGTGGTTATCATCTTATTGCCCGCCTCTTTATTAGCGTCTATATTTCTGATCCGGCATGTCTTGTTCTTCACAGTATCCTCGTCAAGTACTGTGAAATTTCTGCAGGCGAAGTTGGGATGCGGGTGCTCGTTGAACCAAGTGCGAACTTCATCGTCTGTCATACCGAGAAAGGGGGACTCGAACGGCTGCATCGGTTTGCGTGAGCCGTGCTTGATCGAGTCCAAATTCTTGGTAGTAAGGATACTGAGGCAGCAGGAAGGTGAAACCTGACTGTCCGTTAAGTCATAGGCACCTTCCCAAGACTCATCGATAAGCTCATCGAGGATCTAAGGCGGTAATTTAGCTAAAGAATATAAAGAGGGTAGTAGTGAATATACATACCATTGGCGGGACAGGCGCGGTTACAAAGGCCGGCAGCATCCCACATTGACCAACCCCATCCTCACGTTGTGATTGCTGGGTTTGACTTCTCGTTTGGGGGGGCATTTCTAGTAAAAGTTACAACTTTACTTATAGTATCTAGTAAACTATAAATAATAAAAACCTCTTCTATTGAGACATACTTGTAGATATAATAAATGTGTTTTTGCTGTGCCTATTTCTGTGGTAGTCTATAACGTGGGCAGTTCCTTTCATAACCCTTCATCACACCACTAGGCACCACCCTAATCACGCTCGCTCGGTCTATCTCATCGACGCATATGGGTTCAGTCGTAATGGGAGGCTGAGAAAAACTATCCCATTAGTGGCTTTGAAAACATATTCAACACTAAATATACCCAATATATTAAGATTTAAAAACTTATTATAACTTTCTTTAAAATCAATAGGAAAGATGCTCAAGTATAATGTCATGTCATACCCTTCTTTCCTAGAAATTTAACTACCATGTCCTTTAATTGTTCTCACTTCTATGCCGCCCCTTTGCAGCTAGCGCAGGGCTACCTATTCATAAGGCTCGCCTTTAATCCGTTGAGTTATTGCTATATCAGGACCCATTTTACGAGCTTTGTCGTAAGTAACACGCAGTCCAATTTTGGCGCAGTGTTTGTCGCCCTTCGTGTCGACGGATTCTGCCCTTGACGGCGCCGTGGGTGTACACAACCTTCATCGGCGTCGTCGTTCCCTATCCTTATCTTTTATCATAGTCCCATCCAATACGATATATCCTCCTCAATCCAATACCCCCCTAACCTCCTCTTCCCTCCTCTCCTCGGGCTCATAACCCAACTCACTCCCTACAACATCCATCACATCCCCCCTCCCGCCTCCACCATCCGTCTCACTCCACTCCCTCAATGCGCGCTCCTCGCTCTCCTTCAGCGCGACGCTAAGATCTTCTAGACGGCCGTGGACAGCATATCCCATCCTACCAAGCTCTTTCGCTAGTTCTAGCTGGTGGTTATCGAGTAGTGCCGGGTTAGGGACAAGTATAAGCGGGAGGGAGAGGCGGAGGGCGTCGAGAGCTGTTCCTGCGCCTAGGTCATGTTAGCAACTCTCTCCATCTTCACACCATCTATTCACACAGCCTGCAAGCAGCAGATGAACGCAAGGTCAACTCACCAGCATGAGAAACAACACACCCCCTCCTCCTCCCCTCCCCAGCATCAGCTTTACACTCCCTCATCTCCTCCCCCAACCCACCCCCCTGGAACCCAAACGCCCTAATGCTCAACCCCAGATTCTTCAGCGTTGGGGCGAGCTTCGTGATCCATTCCTGAGCGGGGACTAGATCCGCACCGCATTGGAGGGTTAGGTTTGTGTAGCCCTGTGACGAGAGTGTGGACAGGAAGGCGGGGGAGAGGGAGGCGGAGAGGAGGGCGGGGAAGGGGGCCGTGGCGCCGAGGGTTATGAGGCAGGTGCGGGGGGGCATGGGGGGTGGTTGTCGCGGATAAGGCGCCGGAGATGGTTTTTGGATGCTAGGTTGGTGGCGGGGCGCCGGTTCGGTCAGTGGAATTTGTGAGGCGGTTGTGGGTGTGGAGGAAGCGTAAGTTATGTGGTGGGAGCTGTCGGAGAGGTCGTGGAGGGAAGATGATGCTTGGTTCGAGGATGGGGCGGTGGTCTGGAATGGGCGATTCTGCCGGTTTTGGAGAAGCGGTGAGAATCGTTGGATATATGCTAGGAGTTGAATTGACAGTGTTGTGAGTGGCAGATTATGTGATAGCGAGGAAGGGAGGAAGATGAAGGAGTATACGAAAATTAATAGGCTGCCTAAAGAATTGAATTATACCAAGCTGAAAATATATTTTGTTGCGTCCTGCCACTCCAGAGAGCTTCTGTGGACTTTTACGACCAGGATTATGGCTTTGTGCCTAATATGTTAGGCTTACAGATATATCTCCATCGTCAAAAAGTTCCGCACCTCCTAGAGCTCAACGACCAAAAGCGGCAGCTGCGCCACGACATTCCCCTCCGCAGCGCGCTCCCGTCAATCGAGTGCATCAGCACCTGCACAATCCATTCTACCCAATTACCGACACTACGCTTCGCCATGTCCGCAGCAGCGTCGAGTCTACGCCTCGCGGCCAGGAGGTGCCAAAGCGGCCTCACGAGCAAGCAATCTCCTCTTCTCCGAAGCTTCACCACCTCCTCCCCTCGCTTCGAGGAATCCACGCCCAAGGACCCCCAGGAACCCGCCCCGGCCGCCTCCCTAAACCCTGAGGAGGCGCAATGGTCGCGCTTCGAGAAGACGATCGAGTCGATCCGACACGGTGAGCTGGCGGGTGCGTCAGCCCGCATCGTGAACAAGCACATGACCGAGGCGCAACGGCGGCGGCGGCCGGCGACGGTGCCGCAAAAGAAGCAGAAGATGGGACTGCTGAATATGAACGAGAAGGACAGCATTGAGGACCCGGAGTTCGAGGAGGACGATGTCACGGCTTTGGCGCACGGCGACCTTGAGCAGCACCGCGAGTACCGCGAGTATGCGCGGCTGATGGCGTGGGAGATGCCGTTGTTGACGAGTACGTTTGTCTTGTGTCTTGCGGTGAATGGGGATGTGATATACTGACGCGTGGAACAGAGATGGCGAAACCATTTGTGCCCCCGAACCAGAGCCAAGTACTACGCTTCAGGTACACGACATACATGGGCGAGGAGCACCCAGCAGAGAAGAAGGTGGTGGTTGAGTTCTGCCCGGACGACATTCCAGGACTCGAGCCGGTACAGAAGGACAAGCTCAAGAAGCTGGTGGGCGTACGTTTCAACCCTGAGACGCAGATCGTCAAGATGAGCAGCGAGATGTTCGAGTCGCAGGCGCAGAACAAGCGCTACCTAGGCGACCTTGTCGACAGCCTCGTGCGTGAGGCCAAGGTACGTCTTCACTTTCACAGCCATGGGCGTTGTCATTGGGCTGGTTAACTAACATATTACAGGACCCCAAGGACACATTCGAGGATGTCCCGCTCGATACGCGCCATCATACATTCAAGACGAAGCCGAAGTTCCCGCGCGAGTGGCGCATTACCCCGGAGAGGCAAGCGCAGCTCGATGCTGGTCGGGCGGAGGCTCTGAAGCTTGATCAGGCGAGGGCGGAGGGTGGGCTGCTCGTTGATGGCGGGGCTTTTGTCAGGGAGGCGCATGAGCAGGCGGCGAAGTTGGCTGGGGCTATGAAGCTCGCGGAGCCAGCTATGGTGGCGGGCAGGGGGAAGACGCCGAAGAAGGTCTCTGTGAGGCGGTAGAGAGTGTACGAATGTGGGATTGGGCTGCATTGTAAGATACTGTTGTATATGGATGTGGAATAGAATAGACGATGTATTTGTTTTATATTATCATATTTACACATGGTTAGAGGCTGTAGAAGCAAGGCAGTGAAGTTTCTATTTTGATATAATTTTCATGACTGGAATACTGATTGAAATACCTAATCTAGATATCTTGAGGTCGCGCATTAACTTCTTCCTTCTCACCACCCTACCAGTTACCAGGATTACCATGTCACGTGTAAATATCACGTGTGCACAGAGGACGGCATTCGGACGAATAGCAACGTCCGACGCGGATTTTCGACGTATCAGCGGCTAAATAACACGTGACTTGCATGTGCCCATTCCCCTTCTGGTTAGATCATAATTCACATGCCTCGGTCTCGGTACCTATCTACGATGCAAAGTGTGGGGAAGTCAGCGCAAGGTATGACAATTTGCGGAGGGCCGTCATCATCCGGGGAAGGTGATTTCATATCAATGGCCCCTTTGGCCGCTTCTCCTTTCCCCTATACAATATCAACGCAGCTCTTCCTCCTCGACTGCATCATCATATAAAACCTCTCAATTCGATAATACAGATCCTTACGTTGGCAATACCGCCACTCTCGACACCTTTTACACACAAGCGCTAGCCGATAGCAAACCGCCACCATGGCGCCCCAAGCTCAAGCTCCCGTCAAATTGGACGCGTTCGAGAACACCCCCATCGAGACCCTCCCCTCTATCGCCTCTGGCGTGCGCCTCGCATATGCCTCGCAAAAGACGCGCCCCATCGCATGGCGTATCCAGCAGCTGCGCAAGCTCTACTGGGGCCTCGTGGACCTCACCCCTGACTTCCTCGAGGCGTTGAAGCTCGACGTCGGCAAGTCGGTCTACGAGTCCAAGGTTACGGAGATCGAGTGGTGCAAGAATGACATCGTCTTCGTCACCAAGAGCCTCGAGAAGTGGGCACAAGACGAGTCGCCACCAGACCTGCCTCTGACGAATAAGTTAATGAGCCCTCTTATCCGCAAGGAACCGCTCGGCGCCGTCCTCGTTATTGGCTGCTGGAACTTCCCCATCCAGCTCAGCATTGGCCCCTTCATCGGAGCTATCGCTGCTGGCTGCACGGCTGTGCTCAAGCCTAGCGAGATCAGCCCTGCGTCTGCGATGGTGCTGAAGAAGCTCATCGAGAGGCTCGACTCCGACTGCTTCGGCGTCGCCAACGGAGGCAAGGATGAGACAACCGCCCTTCTGAACGAGAAGTGGGACAAGATCTTCTACACAGGTAACTCTGTCGTTGGAACGATTATCGCGAAGAAGGCAGCTGAGACGCTGACCCCCATCGCACTCGAGCTGGGCGGGCGTAACCCCGCCTTCGTGACGAGAAACACCGATCTCCGTCTTGCGGCTCGCCGCCTGCTCTGGGGTAAGCACATCAACGCTGGCCAGGTCTGCATCAGTCAGAACTACACGATGGTGGATGCCGATGTTGCCGACGAGTTCATCCAGCAGCTACGCGTCGCCTTTAAGGAATACTATCCCCAGGGCGCAAAGGCCAGCCCAGATTTCGGCCGAATTGTTTCCGACCACCACTTTAATCGCGTCAAGAAGATGCTTGACTCGACGCAGGGCAAGATTGTCATCGGTGGCGCTACCGATGCCGCGGAGCGCTTCATCGAGCCCACAATTGTTCTTGTTAAGGACCAGAACGACTCGCTCATCACGGAAGAGTCCTTCGGCCCTCTCCTCCCTGTCCTCCCCGTCGCAAACCTCGACGAAGCTATCCGCATTGCTAACGAGGTGCATTCCACCCCGCTCGGCCTCTACGCCTTCGGCAACAAGGAGGAGGTCAACCGCATCCTCATGGGCACCACCAGCGGCGGTGCAACTATCGGTGATACGCTGCTCCACGCCAGTATTCCTACTTTGGCGTTCGGTGGTGTCGGTGACTCTGGACAGGGCAGTTACCGCGGAAAGGCCAGTTTCGATTGCTTCTCACACCGTCGTCCTATCACCCGCACACCTGGATGGATGGAGAAGCTCCTTGATATGCGTTATCCCCCATACAGTGGCAAGGTACGTCTACTTATCCTTTCCCCCTCTCATGCCCGCCTCCAAACCGGCCTCGGCCGGTTTGGAGGCGAGGATCACGACGAACTGAACCTAACCAAGCTAACTCCCTCCCAGCTCTCGAAGATGCTTGCCACCTCCGCCGTCAAGCCCAACTTCGACCGCCAGCTGCGTACCAAGTACGGCATCGCCGACTATCTGCGCGCCGCGTTCCTTCTGGGCGGCAGCGGCGCCAAGGAGGGCCTCACAAGGTGGGTACTTTTTGTTTTGATCGCGGCAATGGCGAAGAAGGGGATCGATAGCCGCGGTGGGTTGCCAGACTACCTGAGGTAGGGGGCTATTACTAAGGATGCCTAGGTGAACGTGCGAGGCTGTAGGCGATGGTGGAAGTGGAGGAGAGTGAGAAGGAAAGGGGAATGAATTTGGCGGGGAAAAGAATGTGGCGGGGTTGAGAGAGGGGGGAAGGCGCCGAGACCCCAGGCGATCGGTTGGGGAGGGAAGCTGTTTGACTGTATACTCCATGCCTTGACGCTAGCGCCTATGTACTCGATTTCCTATGTCTGTTTCTCCGCCGTCGCCGACACAGTCGCCGTCGGCACCGTAAGATTATGTATCCGTCGAAAAATGTTGAAAGAAATATTAGGAGATGATCCCGACAGGGTTTTATATGTACTATGCCACACTGTGTATTATCTTGGGTAAGCTCCTTGGGTTCCTCTACCTATGGATATCGTTGCCCCCAACTTATGTGTGTCGTCTCATCACTATAACAGTAGCGACAGCGTGCTCGTGAAATAACCGTCTGACTCAACCGTGGCTTAGTACTCCCAGAGCAACCGTCCGTTCACGACGCTGATTCTACCACACAAGATTCCTCCTCCACAACACATGGTACGTCCGCGTTTCCCTCTACTTGCTCGTCAACCATGTCCTAAATTCCGACTTTACATGCCATAGCTGCAGGTGCACCCAATTACTCCACATCAGGTCTATCGCCGTGATAAAGTAATTGCGAGCCTGGCCACGCAGTCTGGGAATCATGTTCATATCGGGCTATAATTAGCCTCTTTTTGTTCTGTAGCTCCAGAACATTCAGCTGCAGCTGATAGTCTTCGAAGGAGTGATCGCCCTTTATGGTGTCCGCCATGGATACCATGTGACTCGCGTCTGGGCCCCCAACTCCGTAGCCGCGTAGCTGCCTCCTTCTACCATCTGCCTCTTCAATCTTCAGATCTATTTGGTGGATCTTTTCGAAGGGCGAGATGGGGCCACTTTGCTGGGTCTCAAGCTGCCTCCTCCTGTTCTGTTCCTCCCGGGCCTCAATCTGCCTCCGGGCCTCAATCTGCCTCCTTATATTCTGTTGCTTCAGGATTGTTTGCTGTATTTGGTCATCGACGGAGGGACTGGCGGAGGTGGGGGTTTGGCTAGATGGCCCCTGTGTCGTGTTCATCTGAGCCATGGCTGGTTTATAAATGTAAATAAACTGTTGCTGAAGCTACCTATCAAATGAAATAGGTTGACTGTTCACTGAATAGGTGAGAACTCTCAATCCACACCTAAGAGTTCCAACATGAGTGATTAGGCACCACTGTGTCACGTGCCATATGCCTACCTATCGATGCGAACACGTGCCTCACAGAAAATCAAGCCCAAGCTTTTTTCTCATTGGATAACTAGCCACAAATTGTGTGCGGGGTCTTGGCCAATGGCGACTTTCGATAAAGAGCAATCGAACTCGCTCCAACACTTTCGCCTCACACCGACTTCATCATCTACAAAGGAATCAACGCTATTTCAGCCTTCTTACAGCCAAACCTCCAGCACCTCTGTCAACTGCCAACTTTCGAAATACAATCGTCTTACGACTTCAATCAAATACTTCAATCGTCACTCTACATTACAACTCGTCAAACAACGTCACAGTTCGACCACTTGAGTCAAAGCACCAAACCCATTACCACCACTCACCAACAACCGTGGCAATCCTCAAAAATGGCTCTTTTACAAACCAAAAGTAACAGTCAAAGTAATAATTTCGGTGGCGAGGTGGTTGCACGTCGTGCTGTCGTCCTCGCCTCAGCCTATGTCGTCGACCGTTCAACGATGTTGACTGGATTCCACTACTCCACTACCGGGGCGGACGGTTAGTTCCCCTCCCTTCCCCCCTCTGACACCTACAGCAGAAACTAACATACACACAGGGGCACAGTGGTATTCCTGAGGTCCCTTCCTCAGGCGTCCCCTCCCCGCCCTCCAGCCCCCCCCTCGCGGCCTTCACCTCAGCCAACGAACTCGCCTACGTCTCTGCGAGCAAATCCCGGAGACACGGCGACGATGGCACCGCGGTGAGGGGGGGGCGTGCCGGCGGGGCAGCGCATTCCATTCGGGAAGAGTGTGAGAGACTCTTCTGCGAGACCATGACTACTGTATTCCTTGGTGAGAGGGACTCGGTAGCGCATGGCTCCTACGAATGGGATGTGAGCGCGCATTCACCTCCGCAAGAGGGGATGGATGGGCAGAGCTATTTAAAAAATGCGGTCCAGCGTCATAACGGCGTTGCGTCGTGGCTGGAGCTGTGGGACTATGCCGGAGGGTGTAGTTTCAAGGGCTTCGTGGCAGGGGCAGACGACGAAAGATGCCTGTTCACGTTTTTTGATCACTCAGTCATCAATCGCGATTTGAAGCAAGCGTAAGTGCCTTTTGGGTTTTGTGATAGAGTATCAAATGCTAACAGACTGTAGATTGATGGCAATAATCGATCTGGCAAGCAGTCCCTTGGGTTGCTCTCAGGTTGTGGTTTGCCTCGATAGGTCGATTTCGGCCGAGGATAGCAAGTCACTACTGAAGAGTCTCCGATGGGTCGGCTTCGAGCTGGTCACACTCGACTTATGGGCAGAATCACGCAGTGGTCCTAGCAGCGAGTGGCTTTTCCTTGGTATGGAGCTGTAGAGACGACGGTTCCCCGACTCTCTCAGTGCGACGCGGTATAATATTTTTCTTGGCGACGAGACACAACAAGTTTTCGATCAGGTTCCAGATCAGGTTCTCAATTAGGTGGCGCGTGGAGGAGCATAGTTTGGGCGAGGTTTTGCGCTATTGGGGGTTATTGGAGCATCTGCTGCGTATTGCTCGGAGTTTCTTTGTTGAACAAAGACATCACAGAATGAATATTTGCAGGAAATGAAATTGATTATAAGATAATGACTACATGTGGAATCTGTGAAATCTATGTGATATATCTTCTTTGTTGCTTGGAAATCAGTGGTTCATATTGCGTTGATAGGTGACATGAGGATACTTGTGCCCTCTAAAATCCTAAAGAGGGGCCATCAATAATGCCAATATGGACGTGATAGCGAGGGAGGGTGCCGGGAAGAATAGTACGGTCTCAGTTCGTGAACTGCTACCGTTTGCGTACGCGTAGGGAGGCATGATGCAAGAAGAGAGCGTTATAGGGAACGACCACAATCTATTTGCAGCCACTTCGGACTTCTAGAGACATTATGGGCTATTATACATCTACTTCTTCCAGGCCTTCTCTAAAAGCTCCTTCACCGTGGATGTCTTGATCTCAGGGAACATATCGTTCAGCGTCTTCTCTGGCTTCAAGTCGAAGGCGCCATCAGCGAGCAATAGGCCGTAGGGGATGACGAACCCCTTAAACTGGTCCCTGGGGAAATATGCATACGCGGCTACTTGTCCTGGAAGGTCGGTCCAATTGCCGGCTTTGAGATCCTTCACAGTGTCGTACGCCACCTTGAATTTTGTTCCTGCAATTTGCACGAGGTTAGCCTAGATTATCCGGTAGCATGTGCTATATTGGGGAGAGGCAATTTACCCTTGGCAGCCTCAGCGAGCTGTACAAACTCGTTCAAAGTTACCTCGTCGCAGACGATGTAGGTCTCGGGCTCCCACGTTTCGAGATCCAGGCTCGCGTTAACGAGTCTGCCGACATCCGACGTGTGGCTGTAGACCACGGGAGTCATCCCGTCGCCGGGGATCGAGGCCGCGTCGTGCTCCACGTCCACGAACAGAGTGGCCAGCCCCAGGTACGTCTCGATCTGCGGCGCGACGTAGTAGTCGAGGAAGTAGCCGTTGTAGACGGCCGTAGTCTGAAGATCCTTGGCCTCTTTCATGGCTGCTTTGGCGCGGTACTTGCGTGCGACCTGGACTTGCTTCTCGATCTCTCTATTTAAAACACGGGAGAGGTCAGCATTTCTTCAGTTCGTCGAGATAATATGGTGTAGTCACGCCATGGGTTTTGGTGAAGGATTCGGATCTTACTCAGGCCCGAGTGGGATACCCCATTCGCTGGAAATCATGCGCTTGGTCGACTTGGACGCGTCGGCGGCCTGGATGAGCTCGATCTCTGGGGGCTCGCCCTCGGTGGTCCGCATGTTGATGGTGGAGATGACGGTGTGGACGCCATGATTCTCGAGGGTCTGTGTTAGTTCCGGGACATTGAAGTAGTCAACCGCGATGATAGGGGCGCCTAGGCGCGCGGCGAGTTTCTCATCGGACTGGGGTGGTCAAGTCAGCTTATATGCGATCCACCGGCGAGAAACTTAGAAACTCACCTTTCTTGCCAAGACGATGATCTTGTGCTTTCCGCCCTTGACGATAGCCTCGACGATGGCTCGGCCAATGCCTCCCGTCCCCCCAGCGACAGCTACTGTAACCATGTTAAGCGTTGAGTGTTGAGTTTTGTGTTAATGATCCGAAAGTGGAGGAGGAAGAGAGCATGCTTTAAGTATCAACTAAACATAACCGCATACGAGTAACGGCAATGTTTGAGAATAGATGCATTACTCGTACTTTCAAAAAAGCCAACTGCCTGGAATATGAGAATTAGCAAGGGATTGGTACAGTGCGGTATATGCCCGGAGTTCCGGCAGCCGGCGGCCTACATGTCCCTCACCGCGCCCGACGAGCACGAATGACAGTGAGGCTTTTCGGAAAACTGGCAATTCTCGGGATCCTGCAGGATCCCGAGAGCTTAAGTCCATCTTCGGCGATGTTATCTCCGGATTTCAAAATCCTTCGTGTAGCTGGGGCTATCTCCTAATTGGTTGCACCATTTGATAAGGCTGAAAAACGGCGCTGACGTCGTATAGCTCATGCGTGGACCGATACCCCGCGCCCCGCGCCCCGCACCCCTAGAAATAACTTTATATGCTTCGGAACTTTGTGTTCCGTACTAGATTGCATTAGTCTCAGGCTTAATACCTTATATAATGCTTAGACTCGTAAATAACCATTAGGATGCAAAAGCTAGTATAGAATGATTACCAATGCTTCCTAATGGGAGCTGGTTAAACCCGCCCATTGGATTTGTTAAACCCGCGATTTAGGCAATCTTCATCTGCTAGGGACGTTAAGTCGTAACGATGGGTCTAGATTCTTGTCAGCCAAGTCAACCCCTCAGATAACAAGTATAAGACTGACGATATACCCTATACCAGAGTTGAATTCGAATCCATTATCAGCAACACATTCCACAGTACCTGCATCCAACAACTCGTCCAGCACTCAACAGTCCTCGAATTCGCTCCTCAAGACTTACACACAACCCCCAACACACCTACAACCAAAGCATCAACAAAAATCAACAATGTCTTCCCCCCAGAACCTCGCAGAGCAGTTCGCTGTGCTCCAGACCTTCTACAACTGGGCTGCCGGCGTCGACCTCAAGGACCCCGTCCTTCTTGCCTCTACGTACGCACCCGACGCGGTGTCCGACTTCAGGCCTGCGGCGTCCAAGGCCGGCCTCGAGCTCCCCATCCTAGAGGGTAGGGAGACTATTGTTGAGACGCTGACAAGGTCTGTCGCATTGTTTGACACGACGCACTCTGTAAGCAACCCGCGGGTCACAGTCACTAGTGATGCGAGGGCGCACATCGAGGCATTAGTGGAGGCGCAGCATGTACTGAAGAGTGATTCGTCGAGGTTCTACATGATGAAGAACCGGTACGATGTTAAGTTTGTGAAGGTGGATGAGGTGTGGATGATTTCGAACGTTGTTGTGGATAATGTCTGGCGGTCGGGCGACGTTGCTGTGCTCTCGGGTATCTAGAGCGTTTGTGAGGATTGGGTTATATGGATTATGATGGCATAGAGGCGGAAAGTTGCATTTGACTTGGCTTTGTTTGTGATGGGTGGAAACATAGAGGGACTGGAGCATCAAGGAGGGAGCAAGTTAGATGGCTGCCTGATGTGGAAAGTTGACGATAAATTAATAACATAGAAAAAAGCGAATTGAAAAGCTCTTCCTTGATTAGATCTCACAAAAGAAAAGATCGCTGGCTCTGGGTTGGACATAGAGACGGAATAGGGTCACCTGTTCCCAGTCAAACCTGCCCACATTGTATTCTTGTGCTCGTACACCTTAGAGTTTGGCTCCCCCCCCAAATAGGTAGTCTGTCGCCAAGATGTGATCCTTGGTAGCGATCGATTGCCATTCTCCACAATTTCTGCTCACCCTGGCATTGATGGCAGCAAATCTAGAGATTTTCTTCGGCAATGTTGAAGACCACGGGCCTCTGTGATCCGTATCCGTTTTCCTTCTTCTACACGTCTATATGGGGTTGCAACTCGCAGCTTCGTTGTAGGGAGGGAGCTGTCATGAGTTTCGCGTCATTTATCCTGTTGCAAAACTTCAAGGGGTGAGAATGTGGGCCAAGAAGCTTGATTCGGAAGTGTAATATGACCTCCTTTTATCCGTGCTGTAGGATCTGACACATACCGGCTGCATTACGAATACAAGACCGTATGCGATAACCAGGTGAGACAGTGTTAGCAATCGGTCCAATGGAAATGTAAAAACTACCAATGCCTTGAAATGGGCGTTAAGCAATATAGGCTTTAGCTGAGGGCTACGTTAGAAGTTGCCTCAACCTGTGCCCCTATCGCCGCGGATTGGATGCTTCGAGGGGATTGCGTGAAGATGCATGGATGTGAGCTGGCAATGGTCAGTTAAGCGAACGGAGGGGAAAGACATCCCTCGGTTTGTTGTGAGCGCATAATTGCAGAATTCCACAGCGGACTATGAAACTCCTAGGAAACGAACCCATATGTCCAGAGGAGTGAAACTGCAGGAGTGGTTCTTCAAGCTGGTGTTCTATCTCTCGCTGGGATTGGTGTTTGGATTCTGCATTGGAACCTGAGTGAAGGGACTGCGTCTGCCTCGCGAGACTATGCGCCAGTCATGTTTATCGTGGGAACCGCCCTCATGTGCGCAGGCATGTGGAGTTGCGCCGCTCTAATCGGAGAAACGACTCAAGATATATATAGACAGTGAGAGGGGAGCTTGAAGTGCCAGAATAATGGCTGCTATAGTAGCAGAGGAGTTTGGGAGGGCCCCTTGATGTTAGGGGGGGATTATCTATACATAGGTATAATCGGGAGGTTTGTGGCTAGAGGAAGAAGAGACTAGACACAGGTTTTGGTTTTTTTTTGGATTTCAAGAACGATGCCTTTAGTCCGATAATTCGCCAGTGGCCTATCATTCATCAAGGCACGTGATGAGTTTTTAGGTGTTTGAGGATGCGTAAAGCAGCAACCAGCGACAGTTGAAAACAGCAGCTCAGACCATAACCTCGCATAAAGTTAAAATAATATTTCTATCAGCTTAAATGCGAGTATCCTTTCTGAGCTTCAAATGGTCCCACTTCAGCCTTTTGGGCGGCGGGAATATGTCAGACTCGGAAGTGGGCCCGTGGCTGTAATCGATAAGCAGCACTTGTCCAACCAGGCTACGCATACGGTTAATGCTGTTTATACAAGTTATCTTTACTTTGTAGTACATTTCGTGGGTCAAAATATTAAATAAAGTTGGTTTAAACTTAGAAATTACAATTTGCTAGAGATAGCCCATGAAAAGAGTGCGTGATTCAGTCTATTATACCACTAAAAATCACGACTTCAGCGGCTTAAACCCTTCCGCCACATACCGGATCATCCCAACTCTTGACTCCCCGCACTTGCTTGAATGGCCGAATAGTCGGTCACACTGTCTCAAAGTTATTATTATTGACTGGCAAACCACGACAATACTTGTCCGTATATCCCATCTACGTATTTTGGTAGGCCGGCTCTATCCTCTCGTCCTGGCCACCTATCGGGTGATCGATCACCTGGCCAAAACCCTGCGACTATTAGCTACGTTCCTGATCATCAGCCCACTCTTCGACCTCCAACTTTGCCCGACATTTCGTTATCTCCTCTACACAAGTCGGCGCAACTGCAAACCGCTATCGTGATCTTGACTATGGCTTAACCCATCCACTTCGCAGGACCCGGCTAGAAGTGATATACGCTCCACGCCTTCTCGGGGCATCTCCAGCCTTTCTACTCTACGCCGAGACATATATAACCCGCCATATCAACGTGCCGCCTTGCATCTCCGGCATCGCCTGTGACCTACCCAGCTCCCACCTCAACACGCCTGTCTCAACAACGACCACAGCTCTACCCCCCCGA
>LMYD01000412.1:0-75765 GCA_001630595.1 Pseudogymnoascus sp. BL308 | reverse complement strand
GGGGAATGAGGCGGATTATTATAGGGAGGAGCAGGAGGTCGGGTTGCATGCTGATACGGTGTATAGTGGTGCTGGGGGGGAGGAGAGGGGGAGGACGAGGGGGAGGAGGGGGGAGGAGGGGCCGTATGGGGTGGATAGTCAGAGGGAGTTGGATCGGAGGTATGAGGAGGAGATGGGGGGGCAGGAGCAGGGTGTTGTTGTGACGAAGAGTGGGGGTGGGGGGAGCCAGAGCAGGAATCCGTTTGATGATAGTGCGGCTGTGGGGACGAGTTTGAGGGGGGTGAGTCCGAGGCCGGATAAGAGTGGTGACCAGGAGCATGAGGGGCTAGGTGCGGATCCGGATAGTCCGTCGGCGAAGAGGAGTTCGTTTAAGGAGGTTATGTAAGGTTTGGAGGGATGGAATGGGGGGCGTCATTGCTTGGCGTTGGTTTGGGTGCGGAACTATGGGCAAAATGCGGTATGGCTGGATGGGAATGGCGATGGGTTTGTTCGGATTGATGCGGAGCGATGGTCTTTTTGGTGGTGGTAAAATAGCGGTGTTATGGCGCTGGGAATGGACTTCTAGCTTTGGCTATGGCTTCAATGATGTCTACCTTTTAGCTTCCTACTCAGTGTCGTTGGGTGATACAACAGTGTCCGGTCATCCCAAATCACATTGCAAATACGCACGTCACAATCCACATACATCAAATAAAAGTGTTCAATCCAAGATAATATTCCCCCGTCTCTTTTCTACACCCATCTACCTCGCACTCCTCAAGAACCCCACCACACCCCCACAATACCCTACTAACTCTGCTACCCTCCTCCCTTCCTTCTCTTGCTCCGCCCTCCACTCCCCTAACACCTGTCTCACCTCCTCAACCCCCAACGCCTCAGCATGCACCTTCAAAAACACCCCCATCCACGCCTGCACAAGCTCATAATCCCTCTTCTGCCCCAACCTCGCCGTCAACGCCCTCACAAACGCAACCAACTCCTCCGGCCTCGCCCCCGGCGCCGGCGCAAGCGCTCTGATCGCCAGATCCGCCGACGACGGCGACAGAGTGGAGAGGTGCTCTACAAACGGTGTGAAATCCCCGCTATCCGCACCTCTCCGCAGCGTCACAGCGAACACATCCTGCTCCGCCCCGCCCATCTGCTCGAGGAGCGTAATCCTGCTCTCCGGCTCCGTCGGGGTATCCACTGCACCAGCAACGAGGGATGATGATGGACGTCCGCCCTCGAGACTTGGGAGGAAGAAGGGGGCCTTCTCGGGCGCTTTGGGCGCTTCGGTGGGCTTGTTGCGCGCGCGGATTAGGTCGAGGTGGAGGAGGGTCTGCCAGCGCGATTTGGGCACCATGCTCAGCGTCAGCATGTCGGCTGAGAGCTGGTCTAGCGCTGCGACCGCAGGGGCGTCGTCTTCATTCTCCGACTCCTCGGCGAGCGCGGCGTTGATGAGGCCAGCGCCGCCTTCGCCTGAGGCGGTGGGGGCGGCGACGTCAATGATTTCGTTCTCGGAGATGTGGCGGGTAGGCGCGTGGGTGAAGAGCGTCTTGTTGTTCCAGATATTCACGCCCAGCTCGCCCTCACACGCTGTAGCGAGGAACTCGCCCGTGCCGGAGAAGGCGAGCGCGGTGCATGCGCTGCGCAGGCGGATGGCGTCGATGAGGTGGCCTGTGGGGAGGTCCCAGACGCGGAGGACGGCGTCGCGCGAGGCGGCGAGGACCCAGCGCCCGTCGGGGGAGAAGGTGACGTCTGTGATGGCGGCTTGGGAGCCCCAGAGCTCACGGATGGTTTTCTTGGTTTCGGTGTCGACGATGCGGATGCAGCCGTCGTCGCAGGTGGCGGCGACGAGGTCGGAGGCCGCGTGGTAGTGGAGCGCGGTGATGTGTGCCATGGGTGCCCAGTCGATTTCGTCGACTTGGTGGCCGGTGTTGAAGTCCCAGAACTTGAGCTTGCCGTCCAGACTGCTGGTGATGACGTTCTTGTTCAGGGAGTCGACGATTATCCCAGTCACGGCCGCGGTGTGTCGTCCCAGACCCATAGGGAATCGCTTTCCGGTAGGGATAGCTACTGTGCCATCTTTCTCGGCCATCTGCTGCAGCTTCCATTTCTTAGCCTGTGCCTGGGTCAACTTCGCTGGGAAGCGTTGGCGGTGCTGTCCAGATTGAAGGTTGAACTTGTCAATTCCTCCCGCTTCGGAGCCGACCATGGCAAAGGTTCCGCAAGGGCTGATAGCAACACTGCTAACATTTGCGCCATCGCCAGTCTCAAAGGCCCATCTTCCGGCCTTCTTCCTGCCCCAGAACCAGGTGCGCGCATACTTGTCGTCGTGGTGACCTGTGACTACACTCTCCCAGCCCGTTGTCCCACTCTGTGTCGCATCACCAGGGAACTTCGCGCGCTGGTGGCTTTTCTGCCATATACCACCGGCACCAGCATGTGCGCCCATCCCACCGTCACGGTTGAGCGATGATGCAATGCATGTGATTTCTGGTGCCTTCAAATCCTCAAGCGTTGTGCTCGGCTCGTTCGCCAGTGTGCTACTGGCAAGGATCCCAAGCTTCTTGGCCTTCTTCCTGATATTTCCCTGGCTGAGTTCCGTGCTCTGTCCATCGCGGCGCAAACTCCAACCCCACAAGCTGCGATCCTTGCCAGCACTGAGCAGCCATTTTCCTTTGGCGTCCGCTCCGTCGGCTTCGGATGGGAGGAATTGGAGGCGCGTGACTGGTGCGGCGTGTCCGCTGCGAGAGTGTAGAATGCGAGGGATGGCGGAGTATGGTGTTTCGTCGAAGATCCAAGATTTCAGGGAGTTGTCGAGACCACTGGTGATAACGACGCTCTGGCCAGCGAGGAATTCAACCTTGTTGATCCCTCCTCCGACCAAAGACTCGGCATCCGCAACGGGAGGGTTATGTGCTCCACGGAGGACACCCATAACTTTACCACCGTTGTTCAGGTCCCAGAATGTAACGTCTCCAGTGTCCGGGCCAGCGGTCGCCATGACTCCAGCCTCCCGTCCCTCTTCACCAGCGCCAAGCCCGTCCGTTCGGAACGAGATGGAAGTAACCGCGCTTTTCGACTCTAGTAGAATTATAGTCTTATCCATTCGGATGTCGTGGATGACGAGCGGGCCATTCGAGTATGCAACTGCCATCAGAGACAGTGCTGGAGTAGGTTGCATCGCGGTAATCGAGCCGCAGTTCGGCATTGGAGGAAGGATTGTGTAGATGTGCTTCCCGCTGCTGACGTTGAAAATATCAATGCTGCCGTCTTTCCGTGCCGCAAAGATTTTGTTCAAGTATGTGGGCATGTTGGAGATGCTGGTGAGCTCGTTTCCGCCCTTTCCAGCTCCGGGGGTTGTGTGAATCGAGGTGTAATGTTCGAGGGTTGCCGACTTCCAGACCTCGATTCTCGTCGCGCAGCAGGCAACAATCCAGGTCCCGAAGATGAGGACCTGCTTGATGGGCTGGGTCAGGTCTTGTGGGATCTCGAACTCGTCAACCTTCTTGCCTCTCTTGAAGCTCCACAGTCGGGGCTGGGTGTTGTTTGCGCCGCCCCAGGCCGCGAAAACCTTGTCCTTCCATGCCAGCGTCGCGGTGATGTTTTCGGGAGTTTGCGGTCTTGTGAGGAAGACAAGGTTCAGTCCGCGCTTCAAGTCGTAGGTTTGAAGACAGCGTCCGACGGATGTGGTGATTTGGAAGGACGTCTTTCCGAGTGGGATCGAAGTAAAGGGCACGGCGGTAGACGATACTAGGCCGACAGTCTATAAAAACATTAGAACCTCAATTTTTGCCTCACAATGGCAGATCGACATACCCTAAACGGTGTGAAGATGCGCGACTGTCGAGCCTGCTCTCCCCCAGCCGCAACATTGCTCTGAAGCTTCTGGCGCTTCACAATTGGGCCCTCGGCACTATTTGAGGCGACAGTTGAAGGCATGGCTGCCAGAGTCTGAGATATATACTCGATATATATCCAAAACTGCCTCCTCTACCTCGTTTTGCCTATTTTTTACAGTCGTCGTCGAGTTAAGCAGCGACCTGCAGGTATATTTCTTTTTCCCAATCGTAAAAGCTAGGCGAAACTTTTCCCCATATACAAAAGTACGTACCCCAAGGATCCTCTGTCAATTGTCCAGGCCCTGGCTGTGCTGCTTCCTATTGGTCCGCTGGATCTGAGGAATGCCAAGGCCTTGCGTTATCGGTGAACGTGGTACCTGTCACTGTGCTCTTTCACCTTTCCCACCGAGGTTGTCACCAGCTTTTGGTGCCTTTTGGATATCTGGGAATAGCTTCATCCTTACTTCTTCATCTATTACTGTTCACGACTATATTCCGCTGCATTTGCTCGTCGTTTGGCCGATTTCCGCACCTCTTGGCGGTGTCTTGATATTCTGGCGGGGGAGCCGAGTGACTCTGCAAGGACGTCATATTGATAAGAGGCTTGGATCTTCTCTGGGCACATGCTCTTTTTTTTCCATCTATTTAACTCTCCTGTTGGCCGCAATTGAGAGGATTCCTATATATTCGGCTATTTGCTTTATACAAATTATCTAAAATCTCAATTGATCCCAGCATTTATCCCAGCATTTACGAGCAGAGACCCGGCCATTTATGATTTATTAAGTGGCGAAAGACCCAATCGACACCGGAGTATGGAAGAAGAGGGGCCAACTAATCCGCACTCTAGCACAGTGGCGGCGGAAGCAAAGTTTGGCTCACCACGGGAGCCATCGCACCAACTGGGACCCGAGGAAGCAGCAAAGATGTCCTCTCACCGACTATCGACTGCCTCGAGTGAGAACCCCTCCGCCGTCAATTTAAAAAGCGGAATCTCGGAACCTGCTGAGCGTGAAGCATACGTTGAGCCTGCCAGCTTCTCATTACCCCGTGGCCCTACATACGGCACAGAGTCATCGCGAGCATCGTCGACAATTAGCCACAGAGGCTCGGTCTCGGACATGTCCGAAGCTTGGACGGAAGGAACGAACATGTCCACCAACGATGGGGCCGTGGAGGAGTCGGAGACTCCCAGAATGCTCAGCGGGAGCATGTCCGACTTAACGAAGCATGAACCGCTACCCGAACCGGCAATGTCAAAAGCTATGTCGGCTACATCGGAATCGAAGCGGATGTCGAGCTCGTCGCTATACTCTTTACAATCTGCAAGAGCTGGCGGTGTCGGGCCCAGCTCCAATTCGTCTTCAGGTGGGGGAGATGCCATCCCAAGGCTAAACCCTGGGAATATATCGGGGAGCAGAAGCGTCGGTGTCTCACCGCCAGACGGCGCAACCCCAGTTGTCTCGGTGACAAGTCCGTCTGTCTCGCCGCCTACTCCGCAAGGCACAATAAACCCCCAACAGCCCGCCACTAAGGACGGTGTTCCTGGCGACGCCCCAAAGCGCTCCAGACAAGAAGGCACTTCCAGGGCGAGCATCCCAAGGTCCAGAAGCCGTGTCAAGCGTCGCTTCAGTGTAAGCACTGGCGCCAGCAGCCACAGTCCGAGCAGCGAGCGAGGAGTACACCAGCCTAAAGAAAAGGAGGAGCCGAAGCCGGCGCCATATGGTATCATCGGGGTGTGTGCATTGGATATCAAAGCACGGAGTAAGCCAAGCAGGAATATCCTTAATAAGCTAATCGCAAAGGGCGAGTTTTCAGTTGTCGTTTTTGGAGACAAGGTCATCTTGGATGAAGACATTGAGAACTGGCCAGTCTGCGACTATTTGATATCCTTCTATTCCGAGGGCTTCCCGCTTTCCAAAGCGATTGCCTACGTCAAAGCCAGGAAGCCTTTCTGCGTCAATGATGTCCCGATGCAGCAGATCTTGTGGGATCGCCGCATATGCCTGCGTATTCTCGACAAGATCAATGTTCCGAGTCCGGGCCGTGTCGAAGTCAATCGAGATGGAGGACCTAGAGTCATGAGCCAAGACCTGGCTCGGCACCTCAAGGAGACCTCTGGAGTTATTGTTCAGGGACCAGACGATGGTGATAAGCTACTAACACCTCCGCCGCGAAAGGTGGAGCTCTTGGATGACGGCGACACACTGAGCGTAGACGGAGTGCTTTTAAGGAAGCCTTTCGTCGAAAAACCAGTCAGCGGAGAAGATCACAATATCTGCATCTACTATCCCAAAAGTCAAGGTGGTGGTGCCCGCAAGCTCTTCCGCAAGATTGGCAACAAAAGTTCCGAGCACATAGACGGTCTTACGATCCCACGCGCCATCCTCGAAGAAAGCTCTAGTTATGTTTATGAAAAATTCATGAGGGTCGACAATGCGGAGGATGTGAAGGCATACACTGTTGGGACAAACTTCTGCCACGCCGAGACGAGGAAATCCCCTGTCGTTGATGGCCTTGTGAGACGCAATACTCATGGCAAGGAAATTCGCTATGTCACCAGCTTGACGAAGGATGAAGCTGCAATGGCAGCCCGTATTTCTACCAGCTTCGGACAGAGAGTCTGTGGGTTCGATCTTTTACGTGCCGATGGGAAGAGCTATGTCATCGATGTGAATGGCTGGAGTTTCGTGAAAGATAATGACGCATACTACGACCAATGTTCTAGCATCTTGAGAAATATGTTCATTCAGGAGAGGGAAAGACGACAAGCCAAGGCAGCAGATCAGCTCCGCGCAGCCGAACAAGCAAAGATTCCAGAAAGCGTCGCTCCATCTGCGGAAGCATCAGAAACAGAAATGGCCCCACCAACTCGCAAGGACAGCTCATTGAAAGAAAATCACCGATCTACACTACAATCTATCCTCGGCAGATCCCCAAGTATTTCGAAACTTGCACACTTACATCATAATCACGGAAAGGCATCGGAGAAGAGGTCGACCTCACCTGAGAGATCCGTTCCGACGATTCCACTGAGCACTGCCTCGTCGATAGAGAAGCCTGTATCCCAAATGGTGTCTTCCTTACCACATGTTCCATCTCGATCGTCGATTTCAGGACCTGTATCAGCTGCCGCGTCAGTACGGACCTCGCAAATTCTTGAACCAAACCCTGAAGAGGAAGAAGATAAGGAGCTTCCTCCACCGGCACCAAAGCATGCCTGGAAGCTTAAGGGAATGGTTTCCGTCATCCGCCATGCTGATCGCACGCCGAAGCAGAAATACAAGTATACTTTCCACACAAAACCTTTCATAGAGCTCTTGAAGGGCCACCAGGAGGAAGTACTCTTAACTGGTGAAGCCGCTCTTGATAGCGTACTCGACGCCGTCGATGTGGCTCTCCGCGAGGGTATTGAAGACAAGACCAAGCTGAAGGCCCTACGAAACGTGCTTGTGAGGAAGGGAGGATGGGTCGGGACCAAGGTTCAGATCAAGCCTATGTTCAGGAAACGCAAGGTGGAAGATTCGCCGACGCAGAATTTTGCCACGATAGCAGATATCCCAGTCGACATCTCGAAGGTTATCCCTTCGGTGTCTAGCACGCCTGGGGCTGACGACTCCCAGGATCCGGAGGATAGGCCATTAAAGCGAGCAGACTCTCTTACTGGCGTCACGTTATCGCGCATCACAGCCGCAGAAGAAAGACTTGTCCTCGACAAGCTTCAACTGATCGTGAAGTGGGGCGGTGAGCCGACGCATTCTGCGCGATACCAGGCGCAGGAGCTGGGAGAGAATATGCGCAATGATCTTTACTTGATGAATAAGGAGGTCCTTGACGAGGTTCACGTCTTCAGCAGCTCTGAGAGACGCGTTACCACGAGTGCGCAGATCTTTTCGGCTTCATTCTTGGATAAGAAGGACCTTGCCAGCGATTTCATTACTATCCGGAAAGATCTTCTTGACGACTCGAATGCTGCAAAGGATGAGATGGACAAGGTGAAGAAGAAGCTCAAGGTCCTCCTCAGAGAGGGACAAGGGCCGCCTCCGCAGTTCGCATGGCCTGCAAATCTTCCCGAGCCATCCATTGTCCAGCGCCAGGTCATCCAGCTGATGAAATTCCACCGTAAGGTCATGCGACACAATTACCAGAAACTCTACGGCGGCGCCGCAACGTCTCTGCACAACATTGCTAACCCTGGCGACAAATCCGCGGGCGACTCCACACCGGTAGGCGCGATGGGACAGGCCACAGCAATCAACAACATCCAAGCGCGCTGGTGCTGCGGTGAAGACGCCGAACTCTTCCGCGAGCGCTGGGAGAAGCTGTTCATTGAGTTCTGCGACGCCGAGAAGGTCGACCCGAGTAAGATCTCGGAGCTGTACGACACGATGAAGTTCGATGCGCTGCACAACCGCCAGTTCCTCGAGTGGGTGTTCACGCCGAGCAAGTCGATGCTTGAGGAGGAGGACTCGGTCGTTGTGGTCGACGATGCGTCTTCGGCTAAGGTGTCGGAGGACAAATCTGACAAGTCGGAGAGAAGCGACTCGACTAATACGACTGAGAAGTCCGAGTCGAGCAAGTCGGTATCGCGCCGGCTGTTCAGGCGCCGCTCTGGTAACATGAAGAATGTCGTTGAGGAGACACCGGAAAGTGTATGTTCACCCCGTTCGAGTTGCCTGTTGAGTTATCACTGACACTACATAGTACTTCCACCTCTTTACGGGTAGCACCAAGACAAAGGCGAAGACGGATGCGAGGTTTGAGAAGCTGAGAGAGCTGTATAACTTGGCCAAGGTGTTGTTCGACTTCATCTGCCCCCAAGAGTACGGTATCACCGACAGCGAAAAGGTTCGTACCTACCCCTCCCTATATAATATCCTCTCCTAACAACCCACCAGCTCGAGATCGGCCTACTCACCTCCCTGCCGTTGCTGAAGGAAATCGTTGCCGACCTGGAGGAGATGCAGGCCTCCGACGATGCCAAGTCATTCATCTACTTCACCAAAGAATCCCACATCTACACTCTCCTAAACTGCATCCTCGAGGGCGGAATCCAGACCAAGATCGCCCGCTCCGCCATCCCCGAGCTCGACTACCTCTCTCAAATCTGCTTCGAGCTGTACGAGTCCGAGACCACGCCCTCGCCCGCTCCCAAGGCCCAGTCAGCGCCCGAGCTTGCCCCACCCTCCGACGTCGCCGCCCTCGCCGACCTAGCCGCAAACCCGCCGTCCGCGCCGGAACCCCTCCCTTCCCCAGCACCACCGGAGCAGACCTTTGCGTACTCGATCCGCATCACCATCTCGCCTGGTTGCCACACGTACGACCCGCTCGACGTGCAGCTCGACTCGAAGCACTGTATCGGGTGCGCGCCGCGGCGCTCGCTGACGCAGCATATGGATTGGAAGGAGGTGATTGAGACGCTGCGGGCGAAGTTCCATCAGGTGCGCTTGCCGAAGAGCTTTTTGGCTATTAATTTGAGTGAGAGTCATACGTTTCATCGGAGGGAGGAGGAGAGGAGTGAAGGGGAGGAGGGAGGGAAGGAGGGGGAGGCGGAAAAGAGTTCGCTGTGTGTTGATGGTGGGGATGTAGAGCGTGGGAGGTCGGAGGAGAAGGTTGGGGAGGTGAAGGGAGAGGAGAAGACGAAGGAGAAGAAGGAGAAGGAGGGGAAGGAGGGAGAGGAAGGGGCTTCGGAGCCAGAGAAGGCGAATGTTGTGTTTTAGACGCGTGAAGATCTTGCATTGGATTATGACATAGCATAGATGAGGAGTACTTGTAGATAGCATGGATGGCGTTTTGTTAGTAAATGAATATATGGATGACATTAGCACCACATAGATTGGGCTTAGTTGTAATCTCGGGGCTTCAAACCTCCCGTTTGATAACTGTAACACAAAAGAGATGAAATGAGATTTAATGAAACTACGCGTCACGGAACGAGAGTCAAACCCCGACACGAGAAATCGGTAACTTTCTTCCCTTCCCTGTCCATCCAGCCAGTCAGTCCGCTCAGCCAGTCACCTGACAGCGTGTTTCTTCCGAGGTTCTCAAATCACACAATCACACAATCCCCCATTCAGTCACCGAAATTAGATTCAGACTCTGCATACGCCAAGGACGCCTCCGTCTGGCTCGGAAGGAAAATCCGCCTTACCTTACTTTTCTTGACGACCCTTTCCCTGCACGAGCACGAGCACAGTTACAGGGAAGAGAGACATTCTAGGGCTGAACCGTGCGCTGGATAACTCGGATGGGGCCGGGCGTTGAGGGCGCTGTCGGGGCGCGCGCGTGGGAAGTGTAGGTTTGCTGTGCAGGTTGGTATCGTGGCGCTGGATGGTTGTGGAGATGGGGGAGGCTGCGGAAAGGGGCGAGGGCGCCAATCCGGAAATCTCGGACGACGGTTGATTCGCCAGCACCCGATGAAAAAAGCAAGGAGGAAATGTCCGTCGTCGTCTTGACTGGCTAGACCCTCGTGGCGCACGCGCGCCGAGGATTATCCACTATGGGAGTCTGGCAAAGCGAGATTGCAGCGGATGGAAATAGAGGCGTGCTTTAATAAGCTTTGCGGCTCCGGCTGACCTATCGTGCCGCGGTAGATGACTCGGCCCTCTTTATGCCCAAAAGAGGATTGTCAGACGGGACGTGTTTGCTGCGAGTGTGTTGTGGGTTTTAGGTGGTGTTGGGGGGGAGGTAGGGGGGATGTAAGACGGATGAATCTTAGGGGCGATCGACATAGGGCTGAGCGGGGGGTGGAGATGATACGGACTTGCGAGATTGGATGGGTAGAGTGGCTGGTGGGGGGATGAGTGGCTAGGGCGGTGGGGGGCATGCTGCCTTGTGCACGGTGAGAGGGTCTGGTAAGGCGTTTGAGGTGGAAAGTGGTGATGATAGTGTCAGGGAAGGAAGAGGTGCTGTTTGTTTGGACAGTTTGATATTTCCAACAGAAATGGGTCAGCAACGTCCACGCATAAATCAGCACCTGATGATTTATGCATATGCCGAGGATAACCCATGGTTGTGTGTGTGCATGTTCTATATTTGCATTCCCGTTGTGCGCCCAAAGGCGTGAGCTATTGATCAACTTCCCGCTCTATCCCGTCCACCTGAAAACGGAAAGGGGGACAAAGAGATTTGAAGTTGATACTGTCGTTCGGGGACACCCGTCTCGGCATCACGTGTTCCACCTATATCTCAGATGGCTGAGATACATTCACGTGGGTGCGAGGCTGTGAAGGAGAGGTTGATTAGAATATTTTTTGTCAGTACGCCGTGAAGAACCCACTTCGATGGAGCATGGGCGTTGTTGTGAGCTTCTGGACCCTGGCGTTGTCACTTCTGACAGCCGAAAGTCGCGGGATGGCTCTCCACTCCTAGCTTGAAGTACTCCCCTAGAGTAGAAACAGTGAAAACAGCGGCATCACCGCGAACCCTGAAACCCAGTGCCCAACAAACGCTCTTGTCTCTCTTTTCTCACTTCAGGCCCTGACCATGATCCATGTATGCAATATGGGGTACATTTTTTTCGCTTTATCTCGTTGGCGATACATGTGCCGTAGCTGTGTTTGATATGCGATCGCAAGCAAACCACAAGTACCTCCCTAACAAGTAAGCAGGCAGACAGGTCCCACACATCCTGTACCCAAAGCTTCATAGCTCCCTGTGGCGCCGCCCAGTGCCCCAAATAGCCCCAATAGTCTCACATGTCACCCTCCCATTGGCCCTTGGCCATAGATATGCAAAAAAGCCACCTCAAGCGTGGAAATGATATCGTCGCATCCCAATTCCTGGACAACATCTCGCCCTTCCCGACCAATCTCTGCGCTCCCCAGCCGAACGCTGCCTCAGCTGCCGAGCGAGCTTAGTCCCCATAGAGATGCGTGTGGAGATGTGATGGCCGCAGCGCATCGATGTCGTCTCAGCCTTGGGTAAGCGGGCCCAGTCGACGTGAGGCTTTCTCTCACAACCACCTTCGCTTCGACGTCCTGTCATGTCATGGTTGAACCCGTTTGCGCCGTGCGCCGACTGGAGACGTGGCGCGGATCTAGACACAAACGGAACTGATGAGTCGAAGATAGGGGCGGGCAACTTTTTTTGTGGGCGCCAGCAGCGCGTGAGTTGTGTTGGCGGATCATCATTATAAGACGCTCCCGTCCCCTCATTTTGAGGTCTTCTCACTTCTCACACACCAATTAACCATCCAAACATCTCACAGTCCTTTCTCCATCTTCTCCAACAACCGTCGCAATGGCCACCTACGATAACACACAGCAGCAACAGGGCCAATACGCAGCCCAGCCACAATACGCAGCTGCCCCGCAACAGCAGCAGGTTGTCCAGCAGCCATATGCATCCCAGCCGGCTCCTGTCGCCGGTCCCGCAGCTGGCAACGACGATGTGGCTCACTGGACCAACCGCCTCACCGCGGCCCTGAACGATCCTGCGTCTATCACCGGCCCCGTCCCCGCTTCCAACCAGCCATGGCACCACCGCTTCCTCGAGTTCTTCATGCCCGTTGATCTCTGTATGTCTCCCCCCGCGCTCGCGCTCGAGCAAATACTCCCCATTCCAGAAAACGGCGACTAACATGAGAATCCAGGCCTGATCACCTGCTGCTGCCCTTGCGTCACCTTCGGAAAGACCCACCATCGTCTGCACCACGACGCCAACCTCAAGGACTACAGCCCCGTCAACGCCTCCTGCATTGGATGGTGGGCAAGTGGATGCTGCGCTGCTACCTCCGTCGGTATCGTGCTCCAGCGCCGCACCATCATGGACCGCTTCGGTCTTACTGGTGACTTCCCCGTCAACTGCCTCAGGGGTTGCTTCTGCGGATGCTGCGATCTGTAAGTTCCCCCAATTAATGTCCCTTTGAGAATGAAACGAGTACTAACTCCCGAAATAGTATCCAACAGGAGAAGGAAGTCGAGTACCGCCTCCTCCAGCAGGGTGGCGTTACTCAGCAGCCAACCGCTAACCACGAGATGAAGGTCCCCGGCGGACAACAATACTAGATTTGGTCCAACCTCATCAACGTCGCTCATTCAAACAAATAAAAAAACACAGCCACAACTATTTCCTTTTTAGCGTCGATCGCCAGTCCCTTGGGAGAGTATAAAGATACCCTGATATAAACGGGAACAAACAAAGGGGAGATGCAGGAATTGGGGGCTCGGGACATGGAGAGGAGGAGTAACTGATGCAGTCCGAGAGAGGGGGTTTTGCGAATCATTGTATCTTGCGTAACGTGGCGTCTTGTCTAATACCCGGATCCGATCCTACCTAGCCTAATATGAAACACTTTCATATGTATATCATATCATTCACTTGTTGTTTCCTGTCGCTGTGACTGTTGGGATGCTTCTTTGGTTCTTTTCTGACTGAATGGTCCAATTCCAAAGGCGATAATCGACGTGCAGAGGGCGTCGTTGTTCGAGTAATTGATTTGCAAGACTGTTGGCTGCTCCATTGATCGTTGTGAGATGCATTGCACATCTAATTCCGCGAAATATGGTAAGAAAGTCCCTAGGGTGCAGGTCTGACAAGATTATCCAGAGTGAAGTTGGCCCGCCACATATGGTCGTCATGTGACTTGGATCTTTTCACTTAGAACCACCATTCTTAGAATCATTGCCCATGAGTTATACGGGAACGTAAATAAAGCTACCAGATGCTGTAGGCTTCATTTTTAGAAATTTATTTTGTCAGTTTGTTCTCTTACTTCTTCGTTCACTCATTACAGCCCTAGTCCCAGTCCTGGTATTTGACTCCGGGTTTGGCACCCGCCTAATCGGGCAAGGCGCCCGGTGGAGCTCGATGCCACTCAGGTTCAGCGACTTCAAATTCATAGACAGACTGGATTCCGCAAAATTGTTCTCCCAACTCCTAAATAAAATGCCTACTGCTTCTCGACTTCCAAAATTCACCCCTGAGGAGGTGAATCAATACTATGACCGGCTACATATTCCCCAAGAGCAGCGCATCTTCGATGTCGGCCACCTGTCTCCAGAAGACGCATACGAGCACCTAGCTACTCTTCAACGGCAGCATCTGGCTTGGGTGCCATTTGAAAATCTTGCACTGCACTATTCACGATGGCGGCAGATCAGTCTCCACCCGGAAGACCTGTTTAAGAAGATAGTGCAAAGTCCAGGGCGAGGAGGTTATTGTATGGAAAATAATGCCCTTTTTGCGGCTTTGCTTCGGACGTTAGGGTATAGAATTCGCTCATGCGGCGCAAGGACGTACAATGGGAAGGAATTCGGAGGATGGTATATTATTTTATTTGATCCGACTGAATATTGAACTAACAATTGCTGCAGGAGCCATCACGTTATCCTAGTCACTATCGGTGATGAACTATTCGTCACAGACGTTGGATACGGGACAAACAATATCGTCGTACCGTTGTCATTAAAGAAGGAGGGCGAGGTTGTCAATGGCATTCATCAAGAAACTATCCGGCTCATCCACACAGGCCTTGAGGCCAGTGAAAATCCTGATCAGAAGTTTTGGGTGTTTCAGCATAGACTGGATCCCGACAATACCTGGCGTAATTGTTATTGCTTTACCGAGCTCGAGTTCTGGCCAGAAGACTTTGAGGTCATGAATCTTTCAACTAGCCAAAGCCCAAAGAGGTTCTTCACTCAGCGTGCCTTCTGCACCAAGATGATTCTAGATGAAAGTGGGAAGAAGATTGTTGGCCGTCTAACTTTAGAAACACAGGTCAAGAGGACGGTCAATGGGCAGAGCGAGGTCCTCAAGGAATTTTCAACCGATGATGATAGACTGGCGGCTTTGAAAGAGTTCTTTAATATTGAGTTTGGCAGGAGTGAAGCCACTTCAATCATCGGATCTGTGGCAGAGATTAAGGCGCCCTGAATTGTGTACGAGATCTCAAAGTTATAATTGAAAATATATATTATCTCAGTACCCTAGTTTAAACAAGAATCCAATCAACTCAGACGTTGGTATAGCACCGGGGCGTCTCATAACGGATCAGCCAGTCAAATACCTCAATCGCGAACCTCTCAGGCTGATCTAGCATAACTAGATGGCCTGCATTAGGAATAAACGCAGTCTGCTTCACCCAGCTTCCCAGCTTCTGAATCGTCTCCTCTATCCTCGCCCTCGGAATCCACTGGTCGTGCTCTCCCCACACGATCTTCACATCACACCGAACACGAGCGTACATATCTCCTTCTAACATCTCAGCCACATCCCTATCATTCGCCTGTGCGATCTGACGCACGAAACTCCGCTGTCGGTCTCCTACCTCAGCACCATCCGAAGAGATCCATGGCTGCGCAAGAGCATCCTCCCAGCCCGTCTCCAGGACCTTCACGTCGTGACATGCGCTCTGAATAACAGCTCGCACGACAGCTTCCGAAATCTTAGGCGGCAGTTTTAAGAAGGTCTGCGGTTCAGATCGTGCGAGTTTATAGAAGCCATCTCCCCAGGGTAGCACGCAATTACTTTCCGCCATCAGAATTGTGTCGAAGTTGCAATCATGGAGGAGATGCGCGCGTAGGACGATTGTGCCTGCTATGTCATGCGCTATAACCGCGGGTGCTGGGTTGCCGCCTTTTCCATCTAGCTCTACATGTCTGAGTAGTTCTGCTAGGGCTCTGGCTTGAAACTTCACGGAGGTGTCTCCAGGGAAGTCTGCGTTCGACGTAGATGTGCTGCTATCGGGGTTGTAATTCTGGGATTGTCCGTAACCTGGCAGGTCGTAGACCAGAACCAGATATGGGCCCTTTGCTAGAAGTGCTTCAATAATAGGCTTAAAAACTATCGAGGACCAAGGTGTGCCGTGAACAAAGACCAGGCATTTGACCTTTGATCGGTTTGATCCTACGATGTTTCTCGACGTCATGGTGTCATATCGAATATTCCACCCTTGGAACTCGTATGTTGACGGTAAATCCATTCCGTTGAGATATTCTGTATTAATCAACTAGGGAGAATTATATATATATGGCAGCTCTAAGAATTTGGGTGTGGTTTATATCTTATACTTCAAAGTGGTTCCTGACTAAGGATCGACTCAGTTACGTCAGTTTCCTGCATACGAAAGCAAGTTATAGACCAAGCGAGGGCGAAAGGCGTGTTATAGTACGATTCCCACCATAACGCGCCTTTCGCCCTCGTTGCTCTATAAGTTGTTTTTATAAGGAATTATATTTACACTACAAACACATGAATTAAGACCTCTGCAGCCAAACCAAATAATTTCGGTATAATATCGATAAAAATAAAATAAAATGTTTTTTGTATTTTCCACGCCCAACCAGACAACTTATCCCAGTTCTTGTTTATATCTAAGTCTATGATTTCTTGTGTATTCTAAGGATAAGAATGCGTTCGTAGAGGGTATAATAAAACCTTTTGCGCCCCAGGCGCTCTCATGACTTGTCGTAATCGTCGTCGCTCAGTAGCTGCAAAAATTTGATTATCCCCTTAAAACCAACGGAGTGCCATGCAAGGACACCCCTTCAAACGCCCCAAAAAGCTCGCAAATACTCCCGCAACTCGTGATAAACCCATCGAAAAAGTTCAGACCTCATACCGTCATCATGCTGCCCGGAGTGGCATCACCACTAGTGCCCTTCGTCTCGTCCCCCGCGCCATCCGCCGTCCTCCCCCAATCCGCCTGATGGTTACCATCCATGACGGCCCCCATCCCAGGTATAATAACAGCCGACCGACCATTCATCCAGAATCGGTCCTCCCGTGAATTACTCAGCGCCAACAAGCCCGCCGAAAACAACAGCAGCAAAATCAACACCATATCCCCCGTCTGGTGCATATTCCCACTAAACGCCGCAACAAGATACACAATCAACTTCGCTGCCGCCTCCGCGTAACCCTCCACCGCCGTCTTCCCACGCATCCATACGCCCCCTGTCAACGCCTCCAAATCATCCGCCAGCCCTTGAAGACAAATCTCCTTGTCCCCATCAATTTTGACCTTCCAGCACTCCGGTTCCGCATCCACTGGCGTAGGCGGTGGCGATCCAGGCGGTGGCGATGCCGGCGCAGACGCCGGACCGCTCGCGGAAGTGCGCCCGCGGATGATCCAGATGTTCAGCGCGCGCGCAAGCATAAGTGCGCTCAAGATCCCTACGCCCCACCAGTCGCGCGTCAAAACCATGACCGCCATCGCACCGACGGTGAAAGAGAGCGCGGTGAAGTACAGGAGCGGGGCAACCAGGCTGGGGCGGGGGGTCCTGCGAACGCGCCGCAGCGACGCCGTGCTGACTGTCGTCCGTAGGGATTGAGTGCGCGGTGACCCGACTCGGATGGTGACGGGACGATCGCCTGAGCCTAGGCGCGCGAGGTAGCGGATCGTGGCTGCGTTTGTGAGCGTCATAGGGCGGTGGGCAGGAGTGGTGAGGAGGGGTTGCGTGAGCGGGTTGGGGAGGTCAGAGAGCGTGCCGGCGCGCTGCTGGTTGTGGAGGCCCGGGGCGAGGACGAGCATGTCCAGCCATGTTGAGGTACCGGTTATGGCAGTGCGGTTGGCAATTGTGCTCAGGTCGGCGAGGGCGACGAGGCCGGACGCCGAGAGGCGGATGCCGGGGAGGGGCGTTTCGGGCCAGGGGAGAAATCGTTTCTGTGAGGTGTTAGGATCATTCAATTGGGTATGTTTGAAGGGAACATACTGCATAGTCCATAGCCGAATTATTGTGTTTAAGAAGGCATTGATGGCAGGGTTGCAATTGGGGGCGGTCTGCTTGTTTATGTTGTCTTCCCAATCACCAACCTCCACCGGCAGCCCGCTAAGGGGAGGACAATTACGAAGTCTCAAAGCTGTCCGACGTGACATAAATTAAGTCAGTCCCTATTTGGCAGCTTCGAGCTTTCAATCGGGCTTGGCTCTTGCTGAAAGTAAATGTTACCGTTTCGCAGGCAGGCGTCGGGCGCGCATGACACGACAGGGTACAATGCATAAATTTCACGTGACTTACAATCGTTCTCCCCCTTTCTGAGACTTCTGAAACACACCCATTGAGAAGGCACGAATGGAGCAATACTTGAGACAAATTGACGATGAAAGATGTCAGGCGTCGCATATTGGATCGGTATATTTCGATATATTTGGTTTCGCCGAGTCTATTAGACTTCCTTAATTTCATCATCATCATCGTCTTCGCTCTCCTGATCTGCCCAACCCCCCGCCTTCGCCGCTGGCATTGGTCTTTTGCTGGTGCGCTCTAATTGCTTCATCCCATCGCTCACCTCCTGCCCCTCTTCGTCCCGCATCAGCACCTGTACCAGCCTCTCACAAGCCTCCCTCACTCCCTCATCCTCAATAGCAAGATGTGTCTCTCTGATCACGGGATACACCTTGATCCTCCTCATTGTGTCTCTCCCCTCCCTGCTGTTAGTCAACAGCATCAGTGTTTCCACGTGCGCCTTAATGATCTCGGGATCACTATCTCTCGCCTTGTCAGGTGGCAGTAGCTGCAAATCATCCAGCATGCCTTCCTGGTCCTCGTCGCTGTACTCTTCGCCACCAATGATCGGTAGCAGCAGGTAAGGCAATATATTGATCTCGTACTCAGCAAGGAATAGGTCGTGTTTGTCCGTCTCAAACGCCACGTTCTTAATCGTGCTTGCCACACCCTTCCTCCTCACGTCACTCTTGTGTTCAGTGAAAACGGTGAGCTTGGTCAATGGGATGACACCATCATATTCTTGCTTGGTCAGGAAGTACTTCCGGCCCTCACTGTGTTTTGCGATGTCGGCGAAAAGGTAGGCGAGGTAGTCGAAGTTGGCCTCCTTATTGTATGTCCCATCTGCGCCTTTGACGAATAGATCGAACAGCTGGTCGATGATGCGGTCGCTGGACTTCAGGCCTTCCGGGGATACACAGCCTAGTTGCAGAAGTATCTTTATATTATCTTCTTTGCCAAGATTGGCGAGGAGCATCGCTATTAAGTTTGCATTTGGCTCAGTAGGGTTCTGTTGGGGATAAAGGTCAGCGAAATATCACAAAGTGGGATTTAAAGAGCTAATATACCGTGAGGCGGTTTAAGAGGGAATCGAGGAGGGTGTTATCTTTTGAGAGGTCCTCAAGGATCTCATGGTCATCAGAGAGGTTGATGAGGATATCGAGGGCATTCTTGGCTATTTGCTATGTCTCGTTAGGCACTGCCATCCAAAGACATTTCGGGGGCCGCATACCGGATAATCTCTAACCAAAAGTTTGAGATGTTTAACTGGTAATAAACCATCCGTCTTGAATATGGCCGGCTGGCTCAAAGAATAGGGCACCAAATTCTCAACAGCTACCACGCTGGTCATCAGCACTGTCGCACGAAAGTGTGGGGGGTGGGCATACCGAGTTGTCGTACTGGCGTGCTGCCATGATTTATAAACCCTACAAGATCCTCAAGTTCAGAGGGCATTTTGGCAGTATTGAAATGCGTCTAGATGATATATATCGTTCGGAAATGAATTTTGATTAACATGCCCCTCCAGAGTCTTGGAGGGGCACATTTTTATACTGCCGCTGTTCGCCGCCTCTTGACACTGACGTCGGCAAGGCTGAGGGCTAGCCTTGTCATACCGTAGGAGTCAGACGGCGGCGATGGGAGTTTAAGAGAAGCTACAGGCCTTCGTGGGATTATTAAGGGGCCATTCAAGGATTTTCATTGTGTCTCTATGTACATTAAGCCTTTATTTTGGTTTTCTCTATGTTTTCTCGACCGAGTAGTTTAAAAACTATACCCGGATACACAGAGCCACTCCGCCCACTGCACGTTATAACCCAGGTAGAGGTCAAGCGCTTGCCATCCAATCAGCCACTGGACCTGTTTTGTCTCGACTTCTCCAAAAGGCGCACCATAGACGACTTCGCAAAATCATCCCGAGTGTGAATATCAAAGACACCCAGAACCCACTGTGGGTTAAACCCTCCTTCCTGGGCAAAGCGCGAGCCATCATGCGCCGTGAAGATGAAGTTAATGAGTGGCTTCTTCCACGTGTTGTACTCGGGCGAATTCATATCAGCAATGAGATTCTCTAACAGGAATATAATTCCCGCCACGTCCATTTCGTATCTCATAGTCTCGAGCCGTTCAGGTGAGTGGCGTTGGCCTCCCATAACTGCATGTCGGAGGCGCAGAAAATCTGTGGCATGAGGTGCTCGGGGCGTAACCACTGACAGTGTTTCCAGATTTGGAAATTTCATAAGTTGGCGTAGCACACTGGCAGATTGCTCATTACGGACGTAGTCGAATTCAAGGTGAACAATAGTTTGTAACTCCGCAACTTTGATATAGCCGTAGGTGATGGCCCAGAGGGGAATTTGGATAGCGTCGGTCTTCACGTTCGCGCAAATGGCGGCTGGGTATGATCGCGTGGCGAGTAGCATGCTGAATCCTGTTTCGGGAGATAGAAGGAAATCGCGAGATTCGCGGCACACATGTAGTAAAACAGGAGGCGCCGATCTTGGGCAAACTTTGTCAGGTCGCAAACAGTGGACGCTTTTCACAACGCGTGGTCCTGGGACATGGCAACGCCAAATTTCGCAGCGGAGCTCATAGGGGAGGTTTGAGAACAGCGAAAACATCGCAAGACAGTCGGAGAGGACGAGAGTGACTGGGAGCTGATTTCTTTGGAGGTCAGTTAGTCCACTGTGTAACAGTTGCAAAGGATGAAAGCAAGATAAAGCAGCTTCAGCCCCGTGGCAGTTGGAAAGGGATGTCTGTTGGTGGATATTTGCAATGGTGTATCTGGTGTAGCGTATCCAGTGAGTTTATGTTGTTTGTGTCAGGTGAAGTTGATGTGGTTTGTGTTTTGCTTCTGGAGAAGTAATGTAAAAACCTGTGGCTTCTCTGTCCACTGAGAATAGAAACTTAGCATTGACTGGAACCAGAGGTATTAGCGGTTGAATCTAGACAACATTGTTGTCTAGAATGGTTACTCTAGAAAATTAAGTGCTCTCTACGCAGCGTTCATAATTCATGTTGAGCCCAACAAGTCGAACATATTATTTGGCCGCTTAGTAACCTCCACTGACGAGCTTGACTCCTGCGCCCGCTTCCGTTTATTCTTCTTATCCTTTTTAGTAGATTTGGTATTGCCATGGTCCGTTACATCTTGGTCGCCAATGTTTAGCAGTGTTTTGACTGCTAAAAGCGCCTTGCCATCCACAGATGATCTGAAGGATTCCAGGTCTGTGTGGACGTCTGGAGAAGCTTGCAAGTCTGGTAATGACTCGAGTAATTTAGATAGGCGCTTCGAAGCTGCGGACAGGTTCTCTGTATTTTGCGAGACCAAAGCAACCCTCAGTATCTGCTTGAGCATTCGAAACGAGTAGAAAGAACCTTGCAATTGAGCAGAAAAGTGTATCGTATCCCACGATAACCTTTTGGAACCTACTCCTGACTCAACGATCGAGCTTCCCAGTGACTGTTTTCCAGTCGAAGAAGAAAATTGTAAATCTTGATGAAGGGCAATGGCTCTCCATAGATCAAAGTCTGGGAGGCCAGACACTTTCTTACTAATACTTTCCGCTAACTCAAGTAATCCTGCTGATGCTTCTTCGATCTCGCTATAGGTGGGAAGTTGCCACTCCCTACCTCTAGAACCTTTTTGTTGACGCCGATGTTCCACGACGGCCACAACATGGTTCTCCGTTGGCTCTGTTAAATTCATAACGCCATAAGCTAGCTGCCGAACTGCTGTGCTCATCTCCCAAGCACTCGTTTTGGAAGGGCAATCTAGTAGAAATGGGAGAAACATATCCACACTGTTTCCATCTTCAGCTGGTTGACTAGAAGATGGAAAAGGACGCTCAGCCGCCTCAGCAGCCCGAGGGAATTGAAGAACATATTCTGATATTCTGGGATCAAGTGTCCTGAGTACGGCTCGAAGCGATTTTGGAGCATTGGCTTCTGTGCATTCTGTGGTATGGACTTCCTTGGGTAACGCCTCATACTCCTTTACGAAGTCCTTGTACATGTCTGGGTATTCCGTGACCGCTTTAATATCCTTGGATTTCTGCTTCAGCTTTGGTAAACTTGCATGTGGGTCCATAATCATCTCGAAAGCGAATGATTTCAGCCCATATGGCGGGTTCAGGTTGAGCTTTTCCACAATCAAAGCCGGTGTATACTGGCAGCACCTAATCGTCTTGATGTTGCACTGCTCGGAAACTTCAAGGTCTTTGAAGAACGATACGGAACCTAGGGCACCAAGATCATGGACTAGGAGATCAGAATCGCCTGTGAGCACAGTTCCCCCGTGCTCTTTGACATACCTTGCGCAGTACAGATCTGCCTCGCCTGGAGAGACAGAGGTGATGCCTTGGAAGCGCTGCGAAGCCAAAAGCTTCTCAAGAATCGCTGGGACAAGAAACGGAATGGCAGGAACATGACCAGAGACGGCTGCAGACGATTTATGATCAAACATGCTTGATCTCCTGCCTTTAGGCTTCTGCTGGGCATTCCCGCTTGGAATCACCTGCGGCCATGCCTCATGATACAAAGCCAATTGCTTTGTATAATTCATGAGCCGTGACGTCCTCGTCTTTTTTTTGGAGGCAGGCAAAAACCCATCAAAGTATATTTTCTTCCTGCATACGTATCAGCTTTCTTTCTTCTCTTTCTCAGTCAAGAATGGTCTGTACACTTCAACGCCAAAGCCTTCTAGCTCTTCTAGCCAGCGGATAGCTGCATCACCAATCTTTTTGTACGATGGAAAGGCTTCAAACGGATTGCGAGCATCCGGCTCTTCTGCCAAACAGGCGTGGAATATGTGATACGCGAACCCAGGGCCATCAATTATTACATTGTGGCCGTTGAAATTTGTGTTTTCTGAGTACGGACGAAGATGGGTGATTAAGTGAGGGATCCCCATATTTAATAAATAGCCAGCTGATGGTAAATAATCATATGAACCGTCAGTTCATATCTACTGAGAGACCATGGCGGATATTAATGCGATTTTATAATTTCATGACCTGCCCGACATTTTGTTGTGGTTGATGTGAGCGGAATGTCTCGGCGTTGACATGAGTGGGGAAGCGGAACTCTTTTCTTTTGTTTCCCGCTAGCTAAAATATTATTTTGAGCTCCCCCATCTCTCGTTTATCCTACAACAACCACCGAAGATGCGCAAAACCCTGATTTTCGCAGGGAGCTCCGTCCCCGAGCTCACAAGCCAGATATGCACAAATCTAGGAATGGCGCCGGCTGGCGTCGAGCTGTCGCAATTTGCAAACGTACGTAGCAATGCCGCTATCTAGCTCTTGTATCTGTACGTGGGGCTAACTCTTCCCCAGGGCGAAACGAGTGTCAAGATCCTCACCAGCATTCGAGAGAAGGATGTCTTCGTCGTCCAGTCTGGCAGTTCAAAGATAAATGATAGCATCATGGAGCTCTTGATTCTTATCTCAGCGTGCAAAGGTGGCTCTGCTAACAAAATCACTGGTACGTCGCTCCAAGTCCCCCATCCTGTACCACGCCATGCCAATTGTTTTACTGATTATCTTTGAAGCTGTCCTACCATACTTCCCATATAGCCGACAGTCTAAGAAGAAGTCGCACCGAGGCGCGATTACTGCTCGCATGCTTGCTAATCTACTCAACGTTGCTGGTGTAAACCATATCATCACGATCGATCTACATGCATCTCAGATGCAGGGCTTCTTCAAATGCCCTGTTGACAATCTTCACGCGGAACCGTTAATAGCGAGGTGGATAAGGCACAACGTTCCAGGATGGAAGGAAGCAGTATGCGTATCGAAGAATGCGGGCGGGACAAAGAGGGTCACGTCATTAGCGGACGCGTTGAAGTTGAACTTCGGGATGGTCACCACAGACCGAAGGCGAGGCGGTAATATGAGTTCGAGCATGATATTCAGCTCCCTAGATCATAACCCACCACCCAACGACAATGATACACAGAATGACGAGGTTGATGGCGAACCGGATCTATCTACCCCTCTCAGCGCCACCACAATCCAGTCCGAACCAACATCCCACCCCACCACTTCTCACTCGCGTCACGAAAGTTCATCATCAGCGCGCGCATCAAATACGGCATCATCTAGTCGCGCGCCTTTGAATGGACCAACTTCCGCTGCGCGCTCCCCCCTTACTCGAGCCGCAACCACTCCCATCCCTTTCTCACAGGCCGAAGAAGACGAATACACCGACGAGCGCGCCCGGGAAGTCATCCACGGTCGCCTTGTGCACGGTCACATTGTGCCGGACGACTACCCCTCTCCCACCACCTCTGCAATGTCAAACTCCATGATTTTTGAGCGTCCCGAAGACGACCCCCTCGAAATTTCGCGCGTCTCGAGCTTTTTCAACCCTGAACCCTACGCACTCGGCGGCTCGCATGACGCCGCGGAAAGCAGCGACGAAGAGGGTGACGACCCTGTCAACCACGACTTGGAGAAGATGATCACCCTCGTCGGAGACGTCAGGGGCCGCTCGGTATTCATCGTCGACGATATGATCGATAAGTGGGGTAGCTGGGTCGCCGCAGCCGAAGCGGTCGTGAAGCGCGGAGGGGCGAAGAAGGTGTACATCATCGCGACGCACGGCCTGTTCGGCGGCGACTCCCTCGAGGAGCTCGAGAAGTGCGACTGCATCGACGTGATCCTCGTGACGAACTCGTTTCCCATCCCGGAGGAGCGCGTGCGCGCAAGCAAGAAGCTTGTCGTGCTCGAGCTGGCCGGGCTTCTCAGCGAGGCCATCCGGAGGAACCACTACGGCGAGAGCATCTCGGCACTGTTTCAACATATTAGCGATTAGGTTTGTGGACTGGATGGGGCTGGGTTACGGGTAGGGCGGTTATGACGGGGCGGTGGCGGTTATGATTTTTTGCTTACACTAACGGAGCGAAGCGCTGGTTTATGGACGGGCGACAGGAGGGCACAGGCGTTTACTGGCAAAGGCTGCTGTTTCCCAGCTAGAATTGACCAACGATCTTTATGAACCCCATTTGTTGGGCATTGACCGTGCTGCGTTGAGTATTTGGTGAATTCTCGACAATTTTTCTTTTCTTTCATACCTCTCCTTTGATGCCGCCACTTGGCATGGCTTGCGTGGGCGCCTGAAATATGGCAAAGATGGATATACCCAGCGATGCAGACTTCAGTGTTTGCAGGGACCTTCTCTCTATAGGAGATGGTTCTTAACGGAGCGTTGGCAGATGAGATCCTTTGGACCGAGAGTAGATGGCAGCTTGCCTCAGCATATTACTTGCTTGCTGGCTTGCTGTAAGAATGCTGCATCACGCAGCCCTCTCGGACATCTTAAAAATCAAATCTTAGGCGTTGAAGACTTGTGATGGGATAGGTACGACCTAGAGCATGTATCACCGAATATAAGATCTCAGCGATTAACGTGTAACGCCTTTTATTTATTTGCATCATTGCCTATTGTATGTACCATGTGCATTATTTGTTTCTCCACGCCACGTAACCAGGGCCCTTGGAGAGAAATCATAGAATGCCATATCTCTGAGATGTCCGCCCACCCGTATGTACTCAGATTACCAACCAACCCAACCCAACCCAACCCACTATGGACGCCTGAGAAACCCCAATATCCCCCCCGGCCCTCTATTTACGTAACTCCCTAATAGCGTCTACCCATTCCGACCGAACCCCCGCGCCAATGCTGGTCGTCCCGGCCGTATCCTCCTCCCCTGGGGCCACGGCCAAAGTCATCCTTTGGGCGATCATACTGCGGCCTGTCGTACCTGTCGCCGCGATCATATCCACCGGCGTACGAATCTCTTCCGCCACGCGGTGGGCGATCATCACGGAATCCTCCCCTATAGCCCTCGTCTCTGTTGTAGCCCCCCCTGTAGCCCCGGTTATCGTTTCGACCGAAGTCTCTCGGGCCACCGAAATCCCTTGGACCGCCACCTCGTGGACCACCTCTACCGCCGCCGCCGCCCCTACCGAGTAGTCCTCTGGGAAGCCCCCTTCTTCTCACGCCAGGTGGTGGCCTGACGCCAGGAAAAATTTCAGGTCCTCTATCGACCAACAGGTCGCCTTCGAACGAGTACCTGTGCTGCTCGCTCTTCGCCCTGAAATCGTCGTCTGCGTCCCTTGCGTACAGGCTGTGAATGTTATCCAATCTCCGCTCCGCAAGAGCCTTCGTCACGGGGACAAAAGCGACGGGTGGAGAGGCTTTGGTGTAGGTCACATCCGGATCAAATGGAGCCACAGGCGGGATGTCTGCGTTGGGACGATCGTATGGGTTGTAATCACGGCCAGCATCCCTGTCGTACCGGTCTGATGGGCCGTCAAAGGGCATCCCATTGTCTCTTCTTCCAATGTCTGCTCTAGGACCAGAAGGTGCACCCGGGACTGGGCCTGAGCCAAGGCGACCAAATGCTGGAGGCTGATTGTTGGCTCCGGATGATGATTGCCTGCGGATCTGAGCTGGGACAGCACCGGTTTCCTGGAGGGTAGCTGTAACATTTCTATCATCGTCTACGCCGTACATGATCTCCCATTTCTTGCCGGATCGCGCAGCGGTTGAAGAGACTTCAGCCTCAATCCACTCGGCTACCTTCTCGTACGGGATGAAATCCGCCCAAAGCGGCTGGCGGGTGCGCTCATCTGGCCAGATGCGGTCGTGCAGTTCGGAGCGAACACGAGAAGCTGCCGAGGTGTTGGAAAACGAGACGAACGCGTGCGTGCAAATCGAATCGAGGAAGAAGTCCAATATGACATCAGGGTCTGGAGACTGGCCTGGCGCAGTCGCAAGTTCAGCGATGTAGTCTTTAAGTTGCGTACGGTTTAGTGGTCGCTGGAAATTCCGGATGTAGAGAGCTGAGGTAGCTGGGTGAATGGCTGGCGCGACACTGCGCTCTTGCTCTGCATCGGGCATGTCGTAGTATTTGCCTGCTTGGCGGTCTTCTGAGCGTCGGTGGGCAGGGCCCGAAGGCGACCTGTAGCTCCGCTCTCTATGTCTGCCACGGGTGTCTTCCGTGTCTTTTCCTAAGCTCTCCTCGACGGATTCCTGTCTCGGCGCAACTGGATGCTCCACCACAACCTCCTCCTTTCCAACATCTACAATTGTAGGGCCCTCCTCCACACCTCCGGTCATCGCAACCTCTTCCGATTCGGCATTGATTACCGCAGTATCGACGTTGTTGTGCTTCTCGACCCATTGTGCATCTCCTTCTGAAATCGTCACGTCATCGTGTCGTCCCTCAACGTCGGTGAAAGGAAGTTCTGTGTCTCGGCGCTGGCGTTTCCGTGATGTCTCTGAGCTGCCAGGGGCAGGAGATAGTGAGCGCCTCTTGCGCGATTCAATGTCCTGGGTCGATTGAGCGTCAACAGCAATAGGTTCGGCTAATGAACGATCCTGTGTTGGCGCATCCTGAGAAGTGGGGGTGAGTTCTTGTTGCGCCGGAGCACCCAGTTTGGAATCCGCTTCGATTTGTGCATCTTTGTTTACATCCTCTGTTGTAGATGGTTCATCCGATTGTTTCGGTGCGCTGTCGATCTTAGCTGGAGGTTGCGGTGCCTCTTTCTCCGCTTGTGGGCTGTTGTCGACGGTATTGGTTTGAATGCTTTCATTGCCGTCGTCTTGCTTCGTCAACTCAGCTTCACCACCTTGAGCGCTGGCTTCATTGTCTGATTCATCCAGCCTGGTAACAAGAGCAGCTTTCAATCCATGTTGCGACAGGCCTCTCGACTTGAGTTCAGCCTTGAGCTCCGGCACCTTCAATTTGCTCCAATCCGTCATTATGAATGATTAACCAGGAGCATTGGTTGAATTTCGGTGAGGTTTGTGGTTTGTGCTTGGGTGTAAGGTTGTGCAGAAGGATAAGCTTGTGAAATATGAAGATGAAACTGTGTTGTTGGTTTCGCAAGGTAGCCTAGCCTTGCGGTTGTATGTGGAATTTATTTCGCGCCACGCGACTGGGCAGCTTGCCTCTGACGCGGTTGTGATTTCGCACTTGGCCTAGCGCAATGCCGATCTACAGGTCACATGGCATGACGTAGCTTTGAGCTTTTGAAAGTCAGTGGGGTGAATTTGTGTATTTGTGTATTTTATGTATCACTTGGGGACAAGACTATGTACAACATTGCTCTCTGTCCAACACAAAGAAATAAGTTAAGGCCTTTAAAGCAGCAGAGATGGTATTTATTGCAACTAAAAAGTGCTCGTAGCCAAGCGGCTTGCCGCATTCCTGGCATCGACACGGTCATCGTCCTCCTCTTCCTTCACTCCAGACAGCCCCCCTGAACTTCCACCACTCATCGCCCGGCCTCTTCCAGCGCTAGCCTCTGCTGTTTCTTCATCACCTCCCGGTGTTATGGTGCTGGAGACATTGCGACTGGCATCCGGTCTCCTTGGCACTCCACTCCAAGCGTCACCCTTTGGCCCCTGGCTGGCAGCTAAACTGGCTCGTCGTGCTGCTGGGTGCGATTCTCTCCCCAACCTACTCAGCCCACCAGATGCATCAATGGCGCGTATATCGGGCCGAATAGTTTCAAGCGTAGCAAGAGTTCTGCGCTCTGCCTCGATCTCCCGGAGTACATACTCACGTAGAGACACGCGCACATCGATGGTGGTGCGGTTAAACCAACGACGAGTTTCCTGAACTAAATTCGTAGTCACACGCTGCGTCTTCGAGCGTAAGTGAAGCTCATTGGAACGAGCTTTATCCATGGCCGCAATAGCTTCATCAACCTTTTCACGCTTCACAGACGATGAGACTTTGAGGCGGTCGGCGGCGTCCACCTTGGCCTTGGAAAGGATCTCGGCCTGTAAGAGCTCGCGCATCAAAATGTGGCGGTTGGTAAGGGTTTCCTTGACGATAAATGCGTCTTCCGAATGGTACGCGAGAGGATCTCCGATTGTGGTAGCTTCGGCAGTTCCTTGGGCAGCATGGTAGTCGCCCGTTGTTTGGATGGTTTTCCCCAGCTTCCGGTATGCGTTTGCTAATCCACCGTGTAATTCCTGAATACTCATAGTGCCAAGCTTGACGCCAAAGTCAGATTCGGCCAATCCAAGTCCTACACTTCGTTAACAGATGTCGTAAATTAAGACCTAAAGACTTACCTTTGCGGGCCTTGACAAGTCTATCCACCTTGTGTCCAGCGTCCATTGTACCCAAGTAGAACTGTTTAATAGCAGGGCGAGCATCCTCAAGTTCTGGGGTGTCGTCGGGGGGCGGAGCAAATTGCTTGATAACCTTCCGTCTAACACCAGTCGCGGGTTGCTTCCGTTTTACCATAGGGCTGTATCCATAGTCGCTCTCCACGAAAAGTACCATCTCGTCGTCGCGCATTAATACGTCATTTCCGCAGACATAATTAAGCCAGCGTTGTAGCGATGCCTTCACGCGTGCTTCGTCCTCATCGGTGCCTGCTCCAGCGGAAGTAAGTGCAGGTGGTACAGCTGGGACGATTGCTTCGGGGTTTGACGAAATTAAATGGTCTGCGAGTTTGATAAACTCCGAATGGGTGCGCCGCACATCACGGAACTGTGTTGTTCGGAAAGCAGGAAGATTGGTCTACTTTAGTTAGCACAGGGCGCCTGGGATAGAAAGCAAAACAGCACACGTACATGAACATCAAATCGCAATATAGGATCTTTCCGGCCAACTCGCTCCAAACCAGTTATCTTTGCCTGCAGTTTATAATGAGGACCCTGTCTAGCAGCAGGTCGAGAAGCTCCTTGCTGTCTTTGTGCATCTTGGCCCGGATGTGCGTGTCGCTGCTGTTCTGAATGGCCTGCCGGTTGCTGTTCTCCAGGTTGCTGGGGTGGATGTTCCGCGTTTGACTCAGCACTATCCTGCGCCTGGCTATACGCATGAGCATTTCCAGCTTTATCCGGCAGACCAGGTTCTCCGGCAATGCCCGAGTCACTAGTGTAGTTGTCACCATGTTCTCGATTTTGGCCGTACACAGGCGAACCAGGCGCTTCCGGCGTAGGGTTGAAAGTAGACCTATTGTGCTGTGGCGACGGAGCTGGAGATGAGCCCCATGGCGATGCTTCGGCCGGGTTATCCCCATCGTGTAAGGAAGATGAGTAGTCCATATTTGTCTGCGTTTACCCCAAAATACGGGAAGGGCGGCTGGGGCCTGGAGCTTACGACGTCAGCGATTGTAGAATAAAACGACTGGCATTGGGAATTAACATACCGCGGTCAGCGTGTGCGCAAAGGTATTCCTTAAGGCAGAATCGCCGACTGTATTTGCTGGGCAGAGTGTTGGTTCCAATGGTCGCTGGAGTTCGAGGGGAATGGTCGCCTGGGTCCAACGACCAAGGTAGCGATAGTGGAACTCGTAAGCGCGGCGAGCCGAGCTAAGCGATGTAATGACAACCCTCTGTTTTAGACGCATTTATCCCATGGTTTTGGACGTTTTATCGATGTAGTTTAAGTAATGCATCTTTATTTTTCAAGAGCGGCCCATGTATCATGGCGGTCCTCTTTGCTGAGATCCAATCTCATAAGCGTTTGCCGTTTGCGTGTCTTTTCAAGCAGCTCGAGTAATTGCAATTCAGGGCGCAATGCTGAGATCAAAAGAACTCGAAATATCGGCATTATTGCCCATATTGATGCCGTAAGCTTTATAAAATCTAAACCTTGTCTATATATTCTAATATAGATAGGGGAAAACAACCACAACTGAGCGTATGCTCTATTACAGCGGTGTCACACGTCGAATAGGAGGTTAGTCTTTTCTACGAAAGCTTAAGCTCCGCTCGCGCCCAGTCTCCTTCCATTTACGCCATATTATGCTGAGGGGGCCAATAAATATATCCATCTATAGAATATGGAGCACAAAGTAGATACTAACCGCTTCATAGATGTTGATGATGGATCGACGGTCACAGATTTTTTACCCGCTGAGCGGGCCCGCGGAATTACTATCCAATCTGCAGCAGTAACATTGCACTGGCCTCCGATTCAGCATGGCTCATCGGAAGATTTGACCGAGTCTGCCCAGAAATCACGTGTTTCGCATACAATCAACCTGATCGACACGCCTGGCCACGCGGATTTCACATTCGAAGTCCTCCGCTCGCTAAGAATTCTTGACGGGGCCATATGCGTTCTTGATGGCGTTGCTGGTGTAGAAGCCCAGACGGAGAAAGTTTGGGCTCAGGCAAACCATTACAGCATCCCAAGAATCGCTTTCGTCAACAAGCTCGACCGTGATGGAGCTGCTTTTGGGCGAACCGTGAAAGAGATTGGCTCACGACTACGAGGATGGCCTGCTGTTTGCCAAATACCCTGGTGGGAAGGGGGAAAGGGGCGGTTTCAAGGAGTTGGGGACGCTGTCGAGCTCTGCGCTTTGAAATGGACCGAAGGAGGCGACGGAAAGGCTATCCAGAAGTGCAGTCTAGAAAGCCTTAAAGAAACAGACCTGGAGTTTGCAGCAGAGCTGAGGAGGGCAAGACTGGCGCTAGTTGAGGTTCTTTGCGAGTTTGACGAACACCTACTCACTACATGGCTGGAATGTGATGACGATCCAATGGCCATTGCACCGCAAGCCATCAGGGATAGTCTGCGCCGGTGCATCATCGACGGATCTGGCCGGCTAATCCCAGTTCTTGCTGGTGCCAGCTTCCGCAATATTGGCGTCCAGCCACTTCTGGACGCTGTTGATGATTTGCTTCCGGATCCAAATGAGAGACCACCTGCAGAGATCACGGCCGGTTCTATGAAGGGCACGCTGCCGGACTTGTTAAACGGCAAGCTCCAAATACAGCAGTCTAAATCCTCCAAGCAGCCCAAGCGCCTGCATGGACCAGGACCAGCCAATATAGGAGGAAACATTGAGTCGTGTGCACTTGCGTTTAAAGTGGTCAACGACCCCAAACGTGGGGTTCTGGTCTATGTACGTGTATATTCCGGAACACTAAATAGGAACTCGGCATTGTGGAATACCTCTCTCCACGTCACTGAGCGTGCCGGCAGACTGCTTCAGATGTACGCTTCGGACGCAGAGGAAATCCAATCAATTCCAGCAGGCCAGATCGGTGTCATTGTTGGACTTAAACACGCGCGCACTGGCGACACACTAATCACTTACACTGGATCGAACCCCAAAACCGGCCCACCTGCACCGCTGGATAACCTACATCTACGCCCTATAGAAGTACCGCCTCCAGTGTTCTTTGCGGCTATTGAACCACATAGCATAAGCGAAGAAAAGAATGTCGAGCAGATCCTGTCGCTGCTACTCAGGGAAGATCCCTCGTTGCATGTCAGTGTTGATGACGAATCTGGACAGATGCTTCTTAGCGGCATGGGCGAACTACATCTTGAAATTGCCCGAGATAGACTCGTTAATGACTTCAAGGCCAAGGCGACTATGGGCGCGATTGAGATTGGATATCGCGAATGCGTCCAATCCTCGTCAACCACGCACCACTCGCTCATAGATCGCGAGATCGCGGGCAAGAAAGGAAAAGCTGGCTGTGCTGCCTTTGTTGAAGCTGTCGATTTGACGGATACTTCTCTGGTAGACGCTACTGAGAGGGATGGCAACTTCATTACCGTGAATGTTGAGATGGTCGACCCTGAGGACAAACACACTGTTTATTCTCTTCCTCAAGAGCTGCCTCTTTCCGAACTCCGCACTGCGCTCATAAACGGCGCTTCTGCTGCTTTAGCACGCGGTCCTCGGAGACGCTTCCCCATGACCTCTACTCACGCCAACTTGACTTTCTCGGTGTCGCGTGACCTATTTGGCAAAGATACACACCCAGCTGCTTTAAGCTCGGCTGCTCACCAAGCTGTGCAAACCGCACTAAAGGAGACCTTTGACAACGATGCTATCAGCCTAATGGAACCAGTCATGGATGTTGTAATTTCATGTGATGAGGGCAACATGGGCAATATCGTGCACGACATCTCATCTGCTCGTGGCGGCCATGTTATCTCTCTCGGAGATGAAGAAGCTACTGAAACAACTGGGGACGATGAGAAGCCAGTTGACGTATCTAGGATCTATGCACCTCCAGACCCGTTCGCTGGCTCAACGCAGTTTGGAAATGACGATCTATCGGGAGCAAATGTTGGGCAACAGAGGCATATCAGGGCCAGGGTGCCATTAAAGGAGATGGTGGGATATTTGAAGCACCTAAGGAGTTTAACAGGTGGACGTGGGACATTTATCATGGCATTTGAAAAGTTCGAGAGGGTCTCGGGACCGAGAGAGCGAGACGTGTAGATTTATCTGGTTTGTAGACCGGATAGTACCTAGTGTGAACATTATTTGTATGTTATAGCTGTATAATTAAATTAATTGTGGGTTGACAAGATCAATATTTTCGAGTCGAATGAATTAATAATAAATACATTTGTTGGAGCGGATAAACATGTATTGTAGTAAAACGACAAAATAATAATCCCGTTAGAATGAAATAAGCTCTCCTATTATTATTGATTTATAGACCCTGAAAGATATTATTCTGCAGGGTAGGGACTCTACGATATGCTCCAGAAGTTCTCAAATAACCAGACCTTAGTAATGCTTGTCATGGTATACTTTTTAACTTCAGAACTGTAAGCTCCAACTTTGAGACCTTGGGATTTGAACTTGGTTCTAGGCTTGTTCAGTGAATTTATCTTTCGCGTCTGCCTCACCCCACTCTCCTATTTTAGAAATGCAACCACATTCACACCGTCAATTCCATTCAACGCGACAAACACACTAAAATATCACCCAGAACCGCTGGTTCTTTGCTTTTTAATCAACACCACAGAAGATACACGATTCTATGTTTTAATTAAGACAAGAAACACCTTTGAAAACGACAAGAAGCATCATTCAAAGTGCACTATGGATTCTTCGTTCTGAACTTTGTGCCTTAAACTCCGCTGAAACCGTAACAACAACATGGATTCACCACTTTCGCCAACACCAGTCGAGAGAGAGCAGCAATCCCAAGACTCCTCGGATTCGTCTCAATCATCTGGTTTGGCATTTGGTAGAAGAAATCTGCTTCCTACTCGCCGCCTTATCGACTTTGAACCACTTCGGCAACCCAATACAACATATCAACATGGCCGAGACTCGCCCGTTTGGGGGCAGCCTCTTGAACCCCCAGATGTACCAGAATTGCCTCAGCCATCATTTCAATCGGAGGATCCTTTTCTACCAACTCCCCGTGTTGTCGAGTATGAACTATTCAGGCTACCCGACATATCACCACCTCGACCTGGCCAAATCTCGCCAGTTTGGAGACCAGAGCATTTCCTCAAACCTCCAGACACATCAAAATTATCTCCATCAGAGAAGTCTCCACCAGAATATGATATTGTATACTCCAATGGATGGATTAATGAGATCCCCATTCAGCCTATGGACTATGAATATCGCATGCTACCCATACAGCCGTCTCAATTTGGCGGAGACTCGCCACTTAGCAGAGGTTCTGAACCCCTATCCATAAAAGGACCTGATCCATTTCAAGATTCTCGCAAATCCAAACGCGGTATGACCCGTGGAAGATTGACATCAATTGAGCGTGCTTGCAAAGATTGGGCACATGAATTGGCCAACAGTGCCTCGGACTCAAATCAAACCGATGCTAACATCGAGGACCTCTTTGCTTCACTTGAAAATTTCGCATTGCTCTCAATGAACAACCAGCCAAGCGCGGAGGCACCACCACAACCGTCTGCTAAACAGCCACCCAATACGTATAGAATCAGGAAGAGGTCTCGAGACGAGCCACCAGAGCCAAAGGTCGACGTCGAGGATTTACCTTTCTGGCTTAGGGCTAGGTTTCACTTGGGTTGTCGCTTGCCGCCGGGTATGGTAAATCTGGCACAACCGAATCTCCCAGTTTACCTGATTCGCAAGTTAAAAGATCCACTCCGGTTTCTCCCTTCAAAGCTTTTGTTCAAGGAAAATTCCCCATTTGGTAATGTCATCCCAAAAAAAGGTCAAATCGGCATCCATCCAAGCTTCCGTACCACCGCGCCAGAGGACATTCTAGAGGCAGAAAGGGCTCTTGAACTTTTAAAAGAACGTCGGTTCCTAACGCTAGTGGAAGCATGGAGGTCTCCGATTATAGAAGACTGCAGCAGCGATTCCGGGGGAGAGTCGGTAAGGGCATGTACGCCGACCACCATTGACAACCGCACAATTATCACCAACAAGTCTCAAGGTTTCGAGCAGTGGAAGTCAGAAAACCACAGTTACAGTTTCTACGAAGAGAAAAACAAGCTAGCGTCTTCCGACCAACTTGAGGCATCTCCCGTCCTTGACGAAGCCTTAACACTTTCGGACCAAGGCATGGAATCTCTCATCGAAGACCAAGCCTCGGTATGTTTGAACCAAAGCATGGAATCTCCTGACATGGGCCTCGTCACACTGTTTTCTGGCCATAATATCGAGTCCGACCAAAGCTCGATATATTTGGGCCAAGGCATGCGATGCTTGGACGTCGTATCCCCCATAGAAGGCCAAGTCGCAACGGCCTTGGACCAAGGCACGGAGAGTCAAATTGAAAACCAAGACCCAGAGAAAAACCAGGACCCAGCAATTGAAATTGAAAACCAAGACTTAGAGGAAAACCAGGACCCAACAATTGAAAACTGGGCCACAGAAATTGAAAACGAGGACTCAGAAATCGAAAACGAAGACTCGCATTATTTTGGTCAAGGCATGGAATATCTCCTCGCAGATGTAGCCACATGGTATTTCCGCGACGACACAAAACCCCTCCCTGATGACCATGTCTCAGTATATTCGGGCCACGGCATGGAATATCGCGACACAAACCTCCCCCCTGATGACCAAGTCTCAGTATATTCGGGCCATGGCATGGAATATCTCGACATAGGCCACCCTTCAATGCCATGGCCCGAATATATCGACATAGGCACCGCCTCAGTGTTTTATGACCAAGATATTGAACATTCTATCGAAGACGAAGTCTCTATTCCTTCTAGCGCAAGCGTTCAATACTCACCACACGTGCATGGGGATATCCCAATCGTCAGGTGGTTTTTCGAATATTTAGACGACAAGTCTGCACCAGTAGGCCAGCCCTCCTCAACGAACCAAGACAAGAAGACCAAAAAAGTCTATAAGCGCAATAGTGCGGATTTCGCCCATCTCCCACCAGTTGACTTTACCAAGTCCTACGAGCATTTCTCAAAAACTCCATTTGGTAAATTGATGACCGGCGGTGGCTTGGAAGATTACAATACCTCCAACAAAGAAACAATAGAGAAGACTGCCTTAGTAACAGAGGATCCGCGGGTGCCAACTCAGACATACGGGCCCGAGGACCATAAGAGGCGCATGCAAGAACTATTCGAGGAGATTGAGCTGGAGGGTGCCTCCCGAATCTTGACAACGTGGCAAGAAGTGTATGCAGAGCGTGCGGACGAGGAGGGAACCAAAGGGGAGGGTGATGAAAATAACGGAGCCGAAGAGGAGGGAGTCAGAGAGAAGGCCGAAACCGCTCTGGAAGACAGCAAAGAAAAGGCAGTCCAAGAGCCGGCTGCCCCATTAGAGCGAAAGCGTTCTAAGAGAAAAAGCTGGTTTGGGAGATTATCCTCTGAGAGGGAGGATAGCCAAGAGCGCAGAAAAAGTTATGGCGCTGAGTCGGGGATAAATAGTAAGCGAATGAGCTGGCTTGGAGGATTAGGTAGTATGAGGGAGGATCAAACACAAGAATCGTCCTTGGAAAGTATCCGATATGTAGCTCAAGGACCCGCTAATCTATTAGTACGAAAGAATTCAAAGAGGGCAACCTGGTTTGGAGGGCTACCTGCTGAGAGGCAGGAGCAAACGGACGAAGCATTTGGGGACAACCAGGAAAAGATAGACCCAGGGATTTCTCATCCTTTAGAGCGGATGCGTTCAAAGCGGATGAGCTGGCTTGGAGGGCATCCTGCAGAGAAGGACGAGCCAACCAAAGAAGATTTAGAAGACAACCGTGGAATATTGACTCAAGCGCTTGTTCATCCAGTGGAGCGGAAGGGATCGAAGCGGAGAAGTTGGCTTCTAGGTCATTCCGCCGAAAAAGTGGGACAAACCAAAGACAATTCAGAAGACAACTCTGGAAAGTTAATTCAAGAGAATGTTCACCCACTAGAACGGAATGGTTCGAAACGGCGGAGTTGGTTCCCAGGACATTCGGCCGAGAGGGTAGAACAAACCAAAGACGATTCAGAAGGTAACCTTGGAAAGTTAATCCACGAGAATTCTCATCCACTGGAACGGAAGGGTTCGAAACGGAGGAGTTGGTTTCCAGGACATCTCGCGGAGAGAGTAGGACAAGCTAAAGACGATGCAGAAGGTAACCCCGGAAAGTTAATTCAAGAGAATGCCCATCCTCTGGAACGGAAGGGTTCCAAACGGAGGAGTTGGTTTCCGAGACATTCGGCCGAGATGATGGGAGAAGCTGAAGTCAATCCAGAAGATAACCCTGAAAAATTAATCCAACAGAATGTTCATCCTCTGGAACGAAAGGGTTCCAAGCGGAGAAGTTGGTTTCCGGGACATTCCGCCGAGAGGGTGGGACGTTCTTCAGAAGAGAGCCATGGAAGGTTAATCCCGGGGAACGTTCATCTGCTGGAGCGGAAGGGTTCGAAGCGGAAGAGCTGGCTTGGACGACATCCTGCCGAGAGGGAAGCACAATCCAAAGATTCCAAAGAAGATTTAGAAGACAGCTACGAAAAATCAACTCCGGCGTCTGTTCATCCACTGGAGCGGAAGGGTTCAAAACGGAGGAGCTGGTTTCCAGGACATACCACCGAGACGGAGGTACGAACTTCAGAGGATAGCCATGGGAAGTCAATACCAGGGCATATTCATCCGTTGGAGCGGAAGGGTTCCAAGCGGAGGAGCTGGTTTGGAGTATTACACCCAGAGAGAGAGGAGCGAAGCGAATTTTCCTTCGAAGACAGCTATGGAAAAGTAACCCCGGAGCCCGTTGAACCATTAGAGCGAAAACGCTCTAACCGAAAGAGTTGGTTTGGAGGACTACCTGCGAAGAGAGACGAACAAATCCACGAAGCCTTCGAACTCAGCGAGATAGCGATAGGTCAGGAGCCAGCGGATCATCCAGAACAATTGCGAGCGAAGCGGGTGAGCTGGTTTGGAGGATTGCCTACACAGAAAGAGAAACAAACTAAGAAAAAAATAGAAGACAGCCATGGGAATATAACTCAAGTACCTGCATATTCATCAGAGCGCAAGCGTGCGAAACGGGCGAGCTGGTTTGGAGGATTACCTGGCGAGAAAGAGAAGACCGAGCGGAGAAACCCAGAGGGCGGCGAGGAGGAGCGAAAGCGGAAGCGGGGCTCTTGGTTTGTTTAGGCACTTCCGAGACTGAAGGAATGGCTATGAATGGGAGCAAAAAGGCAGATAAAGTTGTCAACGATGGACTTGTCACAAGAAAAGAGCACATAAAGATGTAAGACAAAACTCGGATAGGGGGAGAGTTGTTTTTCTATGAACAGAAAATTATCATAAATCGTGAACCCCAGAATCTACTACTAGTAGAGAAACTCCGAGTATATATGTGACGTCTAGTCACCAATGTTTGACCGCAGCCCAATTAGGGAGAGATCTTATACTCCCATGAGGAACCCAACGCAATCCGGCAACCAATATTATTGTGCCCAGTTTTATAGGTTGAAAATTACGTGCACAACAAGTCCTGCACACGTCCGTCTTGTGCGTGTTGAACCGAATGCCGCCGCAAAAACCACAGAATAGTAATGGTATGAAATAAACGCCCCAACAATCCGTGAACCCGTTGAAAACAGACATGGTATGACAAAAGTAATTGAAAACAAGTCGCCGACCTCAGTCGGTGTTCAGGGGGCAAATTGCGCCCAATCAACTGCATCTGTGGTATCGAACCCCAACATACCAGTGTCAGGGAAGTTCATTGAAGTACCCGCTAGGTGAACGTTCGCGTTGAAGTCTATCAATGGAGTCGCGTAAGATCCCGTGCTGCCGAACTGGTAGTTGTTGGAAGTCATATCTACGACAGGCATATCTGTGAATAGTGGTGGCGGAGGCATGTGTGATGCATCAAACGCCGAGATCTTTGGCGTGGAGTGGAAGCTGCCGAGAGGCTCAAGAAGTAGCGCTGCTGATGGTGCATTCTCCACAAGTGCGGCGACGTGGGGTTCAAATCCCCAGTCTCCGACCCAATCCTTCATCGTCGCTCGACACTTGAAGTGTGAAGCAAGGTGCTCCGCACGCCCAGCCCAAGTGCTGAAAATAGCACTGCAGAAGCCGCATCGAGACCGGACATTGCTTACTTCCGACTTCCAGGCTTCCATTCGTGTGTTTAGCTTGCACTCGTGGGTAAGCCGGAGATGCTGTTGGAAATGATCTTTACGATAGAACGTGCGCTCTGACGGTTCCTTCATTTGGCACGCGGAGAAGTTGTGTGTCTCCATGTGCTGCTTCGTTGGGTTTGGAAGATCGCAGAATGCACAGAGCGGGCCGACCGCGGAATCGATGACTCCACCTGAGAGGCAACAGACCCAAGTTTCCAGGCTCAAGTGCTGGGATTTCTCATGGCGTTGCCAATCATGCTTGGTCGCGAATGTAGAATCGGGGCAGAAGGTGCACTGGAATGGGCGAGCCTTTGCTTTGGCAGTAGGCTTTGGTGGCTTGCTCGGGTTGACCCTACGGCGACGACGGTCTCCGGGGGTTATGTGACTGTATGGGAGCTTGAGCGATGAGTATGAGAAGGATGTCTGGTCCGAAAGAGACGACCCCCCAAGGGTGCTAGTCAGTCCTGTTTCGTAACTAGCCATTGATTGGGCAAAATAAGAGTCATTGTGAGAAAAGGTTGTAATAGAACGGGCAGCGTCGTAGTTGTTGGGCTTCGACTTAGCCTGTTCGGCATTGAAGAGCGCCGACGGATAGTAGTCAAATTCTTCGTCAATGGGATCGAACAGCTTCAGCTGATTGTCCTCGCAAACAGCCAAAATAACCGGTGGAGAAACGGCTTCGAGTTCAATAGGAGTGACCTTCCATCGATCAAGGGGGTTCATTTCTCCGAATGAACGTTGTTTGGAAGGGTTAGCTGCTTGCTTCTGGTTGGCACGAGCTCGGTTCTTCCTGCGAGTATTGGCCAGCCACAGTGATATCTGCGAGCGTTTCAGCCCGCTCATGTTAACGAGTTCGTCCTTTTCCTCGCTTGTAGGATATGGATTCTCTCGGTGCTCATGATACCAAGTCCTGAGGATGCTACGGGCCTCCTTCGAGAACCGACAGCCCCCAGAACCAATGCGGCCACTGGCGCACTGCTCCACGTTCTCCTCTTCGCCACAGTTCTCACCAGAAGTGGCAGATGGGGTAGATGAGTGCTCGGATGACTCCTAAATCATGTCAGACGCAACAGATCAATGATATCTGAGACCTATTCTCACCTGCGCTACCCAACGCGATGCGCTGCGGCACAACTCAAGCTCGCTGCCCCTGTTCGAGGAAACGCTAAGGCCGCGGCCCTCATTTTCACACACGTCTAGTTCATCATCCTCGGGCCAATTTATGTCATCAAATAGGTAATCATCCATGCGGTGATTAGCACGAGGCTTCGATGATGGTGGTGGCTCCGTGGGCTCGGGCTTCGCGGCACTTCGCCGCTGGCTGAAGATAGTCATTCTGACGAGTTCCTAAGAGGCTTCCGTGAGATAACTTTGATCCACGGATCTTAGTTTTCAAAGAAACGTGAAAGAGGAAGAAAGGAAAGGCATCGACAGAGCTAGAAGTTAAGAATGGTAGTCATCCACCATGCAGCCTCGTTGATTACATAAGTCAATGGCGGGGATAAATGACCCTGATCAGGACAAGCGCCACGCCTTCCCATTTACACATCACGTGCCCACAACTGATTGTGACATTTCTGACAATCTAATCGGTGAGAAGATAAGCCGCGCTTCCTCGGACTCTTGGCAAAATGCTTGACGAACATCCTTTCAACTCCAATATCAAAATTATTCTCCATATATTAGACTGATATATCGCAAATAAAGAGCATAAAATACAACTACATGTTAGCATCTGCAAGGAAAGAAGCAAAATGGATTGGGTATATGGCACTCTCAATACTCGCGCCCAAACTCGACTGGCCTGGATGGGTACAGGACACAGCTTCTAACGACACACAATCAGCGTGGTGATTTATCCTGGGGGTTTCCAAACTCCCAGACGCAGAAGTATCCGAATACAGAAACGTGTTTGTACGGAAACTTACATAATTACACACAAACGTGGAAACTTGGAGATCTGGCAATCAGTGCTACTGCCAAGCATGATAATCGATGACCACAGAGCCAACTAGAGTCCTTGGCTCCTCTATCGATCAGTATTGATGTATCAGTCTATTTCCTACTCAAAACACAAATTTCGTCTGCAAATATCTAAAGATAACACAGATATTGGCCTCACCGCTCCTGGGCTCCCATGCATGTCTATCCTAATCCCCTCGCCGGCATCCCTTACCCTTCAGACCTCAACCCAAGTCACTGGCACTGCATTTGAATCTGGCGTCTATCGAGCTACGGGACCTTGCAGCCTGAGCCGTCTCTGAAACAACATAAGCTGTTGGAAGAGGTAGCCAGTGCAGGACGGTGTGGCCTGACGATGCCATGGAGCACCAGTACCATGCCATAAACTTCCGTGTCTGGAAACCGGCCTGTGACCCTCTTCCTATATATAACTCCCCAGTCCCCAAATACTACTCGAACGTGGCTCTTTGCAGGAAGATCGACGACACCTAAAAAAACGAGTCCGAGTGACGTCGCGCTCGGGGGGGAGGCCGCGGTGCCTGGCAAATGTTGTGTTCCTCACCGGTTATAGAAGAGCGAGAGCTTAATTTCCTTGGATGAGTTTCACACGGCTATTTGGATGGACCTGCAGCACGATGCATCCGGAGAGCCTCTTCAAATGTTTGAGGCATTGCCGGTAGGGCGGGTCTACCAATCTGTCATGACAGGAGGACGGCATCCTATCTGCCCTGGCCCAGCTGGATATAGACGACGGAAAGATGCATATGGGGTCACGAGACAGCTGAAGCCATGCCTTGCTATATCAAGCCACAAATCTGTCATGGCCTTTGGATCTTGTGCCTGCTCCCGTCAGTAATAGCCTCATCTATATGCACCAGAAGCTTCGAGCAACCTGGTCCCATCTACACCGTCGGACAAGGTAGTTTCACCTGAGGTAGCACGCCCACACCCTTACCTACCACGCGCTCTCTCGTGCATCCCCAGCCATCCCTCCAGCCCAGCAGCAGTCCGCCTCCCTGCACAACATCCAGATCTACCGCCCACAATTACACACCACAGCCCACCGCAAGCTTCCACGATGGGCCATAGTCCCGGCACGTTGTGCACCTCAAACCAACGCCGGTGGCCACGATGCCTCTCGCGGCGTTCTAGAACGCCACACCGCACTTTCACCAAACGCACGCGGCCCACCATCGCAAATCGCACCGTCAATAGCAAAATCTTACGTCAACGGCCCCTCAGATCTTGCCCCAATCCCCCAAGGTGGTAGGAGGGCGCCCAATCCCCGCCCAACGTCCGTCTGTACGCCCTGAGAAAAACAGCGCCTCGATCCATTACCCCCCCGAAAGGGGCGCTGGTCTCAGATCGATTATAAATACCGGCGGCACACCTGCATCGCCGCAGCCTGGCGCGTGCGACCTCGCGTCGCAGATGCGGTGTTACACGACATTGCCCTGCGGGGAAGCGACGCCGCCAGACGACGTCACGGGTGCTGCTGGTTGACAGTCGTTGACGCAGGGGCGGAATTCGAATGATTCGATAATTCGATAATTCGATATTTTTTTGCTTTTGTTCTGTTCTGCGGCCGAGAAAAAAATCAAGGAAACGTTGCGGGCGGTGGGTTGGGGGTGGGGGAGGCTCGGTACTGCGGCGCGCGTTAGGAAGGTGGACGGGAGGACACGGGGGGGTGGGGGGGGAGGGGGGGGAGACGGCTGAGCAGCAAGACAATGGAGACCCTGGATATGAATCCTGTGAATTTTTTGGTGACTGAACGATAGAAATCTAAAAGCGCCGTGGGACGTCTAATTCTTGAGGAAAACAGTGCGGGGGCCGACAGGAAGTCGAGATGAAACATCGTCGCTACGACGAAGTAACAACAATGCTCATACCGAGGCATGAGCAGCCAATCCTACGCCCACACACAGAGAGAGGAACACAACAAAGAAACCCAAACCCAAGCCCCCCGTAATCCCATACCGTCCCCCCGTCTATGCCATTGACGCCTCCCAGACCGGAAAACAAAGGAAACCAGAAAACCCGAAAATCCGAAAACAATGCCCCCCCACCTTCCCCCACATCCCGAAACATGAAAGAAAGCCCAAACTTTTTTGCGGTTACCCGGAGATCGTTGAAGGAGATGAAATGTCTAGTGCTGACAATTGAGCGAAACAAGTAGATTCGTGGCGTCGTGGTGCTGAAACAGAGGCGCGCGGTGGTCGCGCACAGACGATCTGGGCAATGTTCTAAAAGCTAGTCAGTGGCATGATACCATGGTAAGGGGAGGTGAGACATACGCCCGATCGTCTAGCAGAGGTTGGTGCAGGCTCTGCAGGTCTTGAACTTGCAGTACTTGCACTCGAAAATGAACCAGTGAGGTCCGGAGTGGCACATATTGCACATCCATTGGATGAGCGAACTCTCGGACTTGATGATCTTGAAGGAATGGACACAACGCGTGGGTACAGCCATTGCAGCGAATTTTTTGTCTATGGTTGGTGTTAGTGGTGTGTTCGTTTTAGGGTGGAAGTGAGAGTTGATAACCCCAAGGTTATAAGGTGGGATTGGAGTTGAAAAATACCTTGATGAATGAGAGCAGGAAGTGTGATTGGTGTGTTGCAATCCTTATAAGAGACTGATGAGAGACAGGTGAGATCGAAGGTGTTATTTAAGGAGCGTCCGGAAGAAGGTGGAAGCCGAAAGTTTTTTATGGATGGTAGGAAGCGTGGGTCCGGAGGACTGAAGGAGAAAGAGCAACGTCAAGGCGTGAGTGAGAGACAGAATATCCGAAACGGCGGCTAAGATGGAGGAGATGAACGGACAAAGTCGACGTGAGAGAAAAACGCTGGCAATTAAATAAAGTTGGGGTATGGTGCGAAGATTCCAGTCAAACAAAGCCTAATCAAACAACGTTGATCCACAGAGCGTTTGCTTGGTCTTGTGGTCTCGGGCAATGAGCGACTGGGGCCGGCCGTCACAATAATTATAATGACAACAATGATTGAGCACGAGGACCTTGTATCAAAAAAGGCTCGTCCGACGTTTTTTTTTCCTGGGCAACGAGAATGACGGTGTGGTTGTAAAAGCAAAACTGTAGCAATAATATCACAGGTTCAGTCCCAATGGCGAGGCCAGGCGGCGGTTATAAAGTAGTATCAGCGCGAGACGAGCGGCTTTAAATCCGGATATGTTCCCTCGGATGCTTGGTATGGCGAGGATATGACCTTTTTTTTTTCTCTTTATGAAACGGTGTTGCAGGCCATAAAATAAAACAAAAATAAAACAGTGTGGCCGAGGTATGGGGGTGACCTGTGTGGTGTGTGGAATGTGAAATGAAATATCAAGGCGCTTTTTCTTGTATCACAGTACACGGCCCGAGATGCGGATTTGCATGTGGCTGCAGTGGGTAAACGTGACGGGTGCAAGCTGCGGGAGGACAAGGGAAAATGAGGAATAGAATGTGTAAGAAATGTAATAGTAGAATTCGGGGAGGAATAGTAGAATAAATATATACCCTACTCGAAAGTGTGGACGGAGGTGTGTGTGAGTGGGAGTGGGAGTGTGTGTATGAGAGATAGAGGGTGACGAGGAAGAGCAGCAGGGGGGGAAACGGATGAGAAGCCCGGTGGGCACCGTGGATAGGATAGATGGCATCATGTCCATAACGATCCAAGTAACAGGGTAATTGCAGTGACGAGGAAGGGCCGTGGCCAGTACTAAGGAAAGAGTAGCATGCACATTTAGTGTACCAGATGTGAAAGAAGCATTTCGGGGCGTGCCTTTTTTTTCGTGAGTAATTTAATCCCAGAGATGGACAAGAGAGGACAAGGAAGCCAAGGGGGTGTTGACGGCAGATGAGAGAAGAAAACTAAGTAGAAGTGGAGAGGGGAACGGGCAAAGAGAGGAAGGATGGACAGGATGGACAGGATGGGACAGGATAACAGACAGGGAAGGCTTTACCGAGCAGTATGAGAATGAAATTCGAGTCAGAGGTATGGTGGGGTGATAGTACACGATGGTAGTAGTTTAGGTAGTTTAGGTAGTAGTTTAGGTAGTAGTTTAGGTAGTTTACGGAGGTAGTTTAGGTAGGGTAGCGTAGGGTAGAGAAGGAAGGGAAGGAAAGGAAAGGAAAGGAAGGGTGAAGGCGTACTAGGGTGGTAGGGGGGTAGAGAAGTAGCGGGGGGTGGGGGGAGGGTTAGTAGGTGGACAGGGGAGTACTTTAGAGTAGGGTAGGTAGTGGGTAGGAGGCAGGTAGGTGGTGGGGTAGCATGTAGTAGTGCGTAGTATGTAGTAGATTTGTCGTATGTAGTAGGAAGGTATAAAGGTATAACGGTATAACGGTATAACGGTATAACGGTGTGGAAGGGTATTCTAGCTAGGTTGGTATGGGTATAGGTAATGGGTATGTATGTGGTATGGCCAGCAAGGTGAAAAGTACATGTTAAATGTGTTGAGATTCCATATATTGTGGTTGTATATTTGTGTACATGTGTCATGCTGGAGGCATTTTGTCAGTGGACAGTGGGGAGTGGACGGTGGACAGTGAGTGGACAGAAGAAAATAGGGCGGCAGCGGTTAGTGGTAATCGTATTTCAGACAAGCGAGATAGAGAGAAAGCGCGACCTTGCAGGATAGCGATGGGGATGGGGATGGGCCCGGCCGCAACTCTTACCTTCTCTGTAACTAGTAACTATACATAAATACAGACATAGTACAGATATACATACAGACAGGCCGCCCTGTATTGTACAATTCTGTACACACTCAGTACTCTACACCGCATCAGCGTCTGTATCGACGGTATCGACGGTATCGACGGCAGCGACGGCAGCGACGGTTTCCATGAGTACAGACTGAATAACTATACACTGTGTGTGCCCAGTGCTATCCCTGCAGTGTCATGATCTCCCCCCAATTCCATCCTCAAATTCAATTCCTCATTTAAACCCTGCATATATCATACCCTTACACAAGTAACACATACTAATGGCACAAGCCGTTGCCAGCACCGGCCCTGTCTGGCGACCTTCTGGAAAAAAAATTATAAATATATCCCCCCTGCAACTAGTCCACTATACTGACCGACTCTCTGACAGTACAGTACATGCTGCATGCATCATCGCCAGATCATTCTCCTTTCACGAATACAGAACGTTGGATGATGCCGAAACAGGGTCATAATCTGCGCCGCCCCGCCGTGCGCCGCCAGTGCGCGTTACCGGCAGCGATTCCACAATCCTTCTTACTTCTAACGGGGCACGATGCAGCTGCAGGGAACAGGCATCAGAGATTTATCACCGGCAGAAGAAAAGGACGAGTAGAGATGAAATGAGATATGAGATGAATGAGCCACATGAGGCTGAAGGGCGCGGGACATTAGGCGGCGTTTCCGTATAAACAATCTTCGCGCATCATACTCTATTCTGGCATATCGCGACTCATGCGGTTTGATGACGACGACGCACCAGCGGCGGAGATGATGCGGAACTGGCCTCGAGACGGAGCGGCGGTGCTAGGTCCGCAATCTCTGCCACGGAGGGAGCTGAGCTAAGCTCCATTCTCTCCTCACACCCTACACTACCCTCGGGCTTCACACAGTGCCATACTCGCGCCCTCAAAACCCCACCTTTTCGGCCAGACTCCTCGCCTCAACTATTATTCTTCGCTAGTGCGCCGGAGACTTTCCATCGTCCATGTTGTCCGGCTACCGAGGTGCCGCAGTGGATGCCTGCAAGTGTAATTGCAACACGTGGCGAATGGGACTCGCAACGGCGACGATGGAGATGGAGAGGAGAAGTCCTCCTGCGAGCGATGGTTGAGTAGTATCCTGCCATGGACTCAACTCCACTCCTCCCCGCTCACTACGATCATCGACCCTGGCGTTGCCTCGGGTCCCTTTGTATAGTACTGCCCTGTACAGCGCAGTACATCCACAGCCAGAGATCTCTGGTCGTGGTGCCTCGTGGTGAAACGCCTGGCTTCTTTACCGCCTTGGTGTATGGCTCCATGCTCTCCACTCACATCCCCGGAACAGCTGCTGTCTTATCTGCCCGCGTTTCCCCTTCTGTCGAGGCCTGCATTACTTAGCTATCATCGCCGATTGGGGTTGGGCCGGCCCGTCACGACCTTCTTCACTTTCACCAGCTTGAGAGATTCCTCTCCTTGGCCACATACATGCATGCACACCACCATCACGGAAAGCTCAACGGTTCACATGTCTGTGCTAACATGCGGGCACTTATGCATACGGACACACTTGCGTGCGTACATCCTCTCGGCCACATCTTCATACCCAATCCTCCACACCCACCACACACCCACCACACGCGCAAGCTCCGATTTAAATTCCCGGCATCCAGGGGCCGGGGCCTAATCCCTGAGGTCCCGCATGGCGATGGCCGAGAAAGAATCCCCGTCGCCCACTCTTCCGGTGTCGGGAGTTGCGAGATAGACCGAGACGACGCGGCCAATGCTCTCTCTCGACTTCCCTTCCCCCACAGGACACGGAGGCCATGGACTGCGCCCGAACTCTCAATGTCCGCCAATTTCAAAGTCCCGCAACTCCCTGATGCCAAATCTGGGACAGCAAAATGTCTCGTCAATGCCAAGCCGCCTAACTTGACCCCAGCTATCACTAGCACCCCCAGTGCTGCAGCGCGCCCAATCTGGCATGCCGAACAGGGGTTAGACTACAACCCCCCACTACCACGTTTTCGTCCATCGCGCAGCCCGCCGAGGTCGAGGGGACGCGGGACGAGACGAGACTTAGCTCAAGATCTATATCAATGCAACGGTCTTGCATCATGATAGATTCGCATAATGATGTGCATGTTGTGTACGCCGAGACGATGAGATGGCGATTGCGATCGCTCGGCGCCTCTTCGTCGGTCCGTTCTCCCTCCCACCCCATCTTTCGCGCACACACTATACACGGCAACTCCCTTCTGGACAGACAAAGTAGACAGCACTTGCAATCTCACCGAAACGCCGGCCCGTTTTCGGCTACAAGACGCTCACTACCAGATGAGCGCTCCGGAGACAAGCCGACGACAAGAGCGACGGGCAAAGAAGAGCACATCTGTGCGTTTTTCCGTGATCGACCGGAAAAGGCGCTTTGTACTTTGTGCCCTATACGATGATCCGAATACGTCCTCGTAGTCGCATGTCTCACCTCAGATCGCCGGGACTATGTATCTTAGGCAGAACGGGCAGAAGGGCGGAAGAGCGGGGGGTAGGGGTATAGGGGATACATAGGGAGAGCGGGGATACGTAGGGAGAGCGGAGGTTAGGGAGAGCGGAGGGGAGGAAGAGAAGCAAAGTAGGGGACAAGGAGGGGATGAACCGTATCATAATGCCCTCTTTGGCAACGTCCTATCGCATCCTTCCAAGAGACGGACCAGAGTTGGTGGAGAAATTGCGCATTATCACTGGCCTGCAAGCATCGACAAGCGGGATGTTACCGTCGCATCCCGAAAGAGGTATATGTAGGGTTCAGTGATCCCCCAGCACCAAGACCATCTTCTCCATAGTATTCCGAGATCCGAGTCGTAGCGAGACCCCCAAAGGCGGGCGGGCGAGTGAGACGTGGCTGACAGACAAGACGAAATTTGCGGCCAGCCGCTCCCTCCTCGCTGGACCAGCATCGCAATCTCGATCTCATGCATAGCGGTCCTACTCGCTGTAGCACCAGCACGCCACAACTTGCTCACCTCCCCCTGGACTGGTCCTCTCACCGCGCAGAGCGACGCTCTTAATCACGGTAGGCCCGCCGTTGTGCACAGACGCCCCACTGCCGACGACGCCACGCATGACGAGGCGCTGAAACGCGCAATGAGGATCAGAGCAGCGCCGTTGCGTCTTCGAGGATGCATGTTAGGGCTGGCTAGTGGTGGGGTATGGGAGGAGGACCGAGAACGTCAGCGGTGAGGTGGCCTGACTTTTCTCATCTCCTTTTGGTTGAGGCGCGGAGCTATGGATAGCTGGCTTGCTTCTCCATGTTGTGGCAGGCTATGAGTAGCTGGAACTGACATGCACAGCGACACAGCCAATCCAATATGCTTGCTACTCTGAAGCCAGATTGCTCTGAAGCGCTACACAAACACAGTAAGTAATAGCAGCATGAAACCGCAAGTGAGATATTCCAAATGATTTGCAAACAGCACGTGGATTTCGCAACTACATGCGCAACAAGTAGTTAGTTGCGGGATCCACCTGCAACAAGCTGAAGATCACCTCCCGGTTATGGCTTACTGGCGCTAGATTCGAGACTACTGCGGCGCTCTGTTCTCTCCTTCCTGCCTCTTTCCAAATCCACATTAGCCCTGCGTCAAAATGTCACACCGTTTCTTGACATTCGTGGTATGGGGCTTAAATGGTAGATCCCGTCCTTATGGATAAGTCATTACCCACCCTTGCAGTATACCTGCTGCTTCGGTCGAAATCAGCAACACCACTCGAGCCATGCGTTTGGCCTGATTCCAAATGTTGCCACCGCACCGACTGTAGGAACCTTCTCCGCGGCAGGTCCCAGCGCAGATCGCCGTCAGCACTACTTCTAGTTAATTGCTAACCTTTTGTTGTTGGGGGAAACGCGTTTATTGGCAGTGGCTTTCGCAATATCCGGCGTAGATGAGAAAGGAAGAGGTTATCCGACGTCGCCATTCCAGAGCCACGTGATTTCAGCACTCTAAACAGAACATAACCGGCCCAACAAGGTTAAACTTAAAGAACTGGAACTCCTGCATGCATGCAGGACGCACGCCGGTGCTGGGGTTTTTCGTAGAATAATTCCCTCGACGCCCGTTTGTGGGGCGGCAACTCTCGGAAGTATTTTCCTCGCCAGGGTTCGTTCAAGGTGCTATGCTATATTAAACCCGCTCTCTCACATATATGGCACCATCCATGGTAACGACGCGGATCGACCAAGCGATCTTCAACGACCAGAGTCTCACCTATACGTAATATCTCAACGGCAATCGTGAGATTTATCCGCCCTTATTATCCGCCAATCCCTCGTGTCTAAAACCTCAACGTCTTTCATTTACACGCCCTCTCGCCCGTTTCAAGTAACAAAACATACCCTGTCGATAACACCCATCCTTATCAAGATCCGCGTATCCCCCAATTCCGGGCCCCCATCCACTTCGNCGCACCCCACACACCCTCCAATCACATGACGCAGAGCCACCCACCGACCCCCTTATCCACGCGTCAAAGCCCACGAACCAGCGCTCCGGGACTCGAATCCCTCCGCTCCCGGGCTTCCACGTGGTGCACGGCCGCGCTCCACCGCTTCCATTGCTTCTTTGCGTGCTGGAGGCTGGCGCATTCGAGGATACCAAGTGGGGCCTAACATGGGCACGGCGTGGGAAGGAAGGAAGGGGATTGTGTAACCGCTTGTACGCCCGAGCGTTGGGGAGGGAGGGTGAATGCTGGAGAGGGATTGGAGAGAGGCTCGGGGTGTCTGACTGACGCTAAAGTGCCTCACGATCAATAGTTCCTCTTCCGTTGCCCTCCTCGCTGAACCCGCCCCATCTCGTGTTTCTCACTAGAGGAGGAAGATGTTTCGTCTTGTCCGGCTCTCGTCAGCTCCTCAAACAGCTTGGCACGTGTGTTGCAGTTACCGAGACTTGCCGAGGGGGCTTTCACATAGGCAGAATGCATTTCGGGGGTTTGCCCGCCACCTATAGCGGTGTAAAAGACGTATTTTGTATTGTATTCATGCATACCTCATGGGCCTACCCTATGCCATGCAACCCTTTCCCCCCTAGGGGTTCCGGCTCCCGGCTGCTCCTTCGCCCAGGCAACCCTCACCACTCCACATGGCGTGCAAACTGCCGGATGGACCCCACCCCTTAACCATATATCTCCGAGCCATCGTCCACCTACTGGTCCTTCTTGTTCACCTTCATTGCCGCGCCCTGCTTCGCGGGGTCAGTTACTAGCGCCGCTATCGAGACATGACCCGAGGATAAACTCACCTGCGCAATTAGCCGCCTCCCAACCCCTATTGTTTCTACCGAGCCCCTCTGTCTGGCCCAGAACCTGTCCTCAGGGGTACCGTGGCCCGTCAAGGTCGAGCGCCTCGCCTCATCTGTGTCACGTCAGCTTCAATTCTATATCCCTCAATCCGAATACGAAAGAAGGTGTAGCCGGGCGGAGCGGGCATATCCGTACCTTCAAGAGACTTCCTATCAATCTTCTCCCCAGCGGTAAAGCTGTCTCCCACAAACCTCTCGGCATCCGCTTTTCCGAGCGCCTCCTCGAGGTAGTTCCTCCTGATGGCAAAGCGCTCGCGGCGCAGCTTCTGTTGGCCAGGGGAGTCGATCTTTGAAAGTCCGTAGCGCACCGCCAGTTGCACGGCGAGGAAGATGTGCTCCGCGAAGAACATGGTGAGGAGCAGGGCCCAACCAGCAAGTTGTCGGGGGGTGCCATCTGTTCCGACTCCGTCGCCAGAGAAGAGATACACCAGCGCTGCGGATGTGAGACTACCGAACCAGGCCAGGAAGCCAAGGGAGTCAATCCAAGGCCCGATAGAATCAGCGCGCCACGGGATCGGGCGCTGGGTCTCGAGAGTGATCTTGAGTGCGTCGGAGCGCAGCTCGATCCAGTTGTTGATGAGGAATGAGACGGCGGTGAGCGGCCAGACAACAGAGAAGAGCGAGAGGTAGCCGAACTGCACGATCATCTCGCGGAAGTCCGTTGCGACATCGTACACGCCGAGCTCAGCCTCATTGCGGACACGAGTGAGAAATTCGTGCTCCTCGGGGAGATCGGTGACGGCGTGGTCTTGCGCGCGGTCACTCTTCTTGGTGGAGTTGGCCTGGACTTCCTTCACCTTGCGGAATACGCGGCGCTTGACGTACGGCACGATGACTTCGAGCGCGAGGTTCACAATCTGTGCGGTGACGGTAAAGTAGATGACCTGCTTCTTGAGTCTGTCTGGGTTGATCTCAAAGCCTGATGTGGGTGCCGTCATTTGCTTCTCATTTTCGGCAAATGGCTTGACGGTTAACTGGAAGACATCAAGATATGGAACCAGAACAGATGCAAATGGGACATAGACGAATGCTGTCAGGATAATTGGCAAATACGACGTGATGAAGTTCAAGACGAAGATCTTCTGAATCATTGCCGATTCGTATGCATCTGTCGTCTCGTAGTTCTCGATGTCGGTCAGCCTTGTGGCAAAACCAGTGAGAAGAGATGACAGTGCCGGCATGACGGTCGTCAGGATCACCGTTGGCAAGAAGACGAGATACGTCTTGAATGGTCCTGCGTAGATTTCGGAGATGAAGATCTCGATGCTGAAACATGTGCAAATCAACGAGCCCAGCACAGTAGCCGCGAGAATTGCAAATGGAATCTGCAGCGCCTGTCTCGCCAACCGTTTGAACGGAGAGTAGGTCTTCATCTTTTCTCCAGTAACGGGGTCGGTAAATTCCCTCTCATGCCTGAACTCTGGTCGCTTCAACTGTATTTTTCCAATGCCCGTGACGTTCCATTGGAATGCCAGATCGATCTCTTGCTTTCTCCAGTATTCAACAAAGGCAACACACCATAAGCAGTTGACGATGGCATAGACGGGGGAATAGTGACCCAGGAGAACCCAGGATGAGAACCCAAAGGCGGCGGGAAAGATGAGAAACATGAAATACGATTGCAAGAAGGCGAAGTAAAACGCGATCTTCTCGCCGAAACGATCCCGGATGACGGTCAAATCCTTGATGTCGAGGAAGTATTTGGTTGCCCATTCTGTAATCCAGTTCTTATTGAACTGGTGGTCGTGGAGCGCAAAGACGGACTCCACGTTTGCCCACTCTCCTCTCTTGGGTGTAATCCCAGCACCACCTTCACTCTGGGGTTTGGTGATGAGAAGGTATACCAAGCGCAGACGTTCCGCATCGGTGATGGGCTCGCCTTCTATGGCTTTCTGTATATCCTTCTCTGGGGCAGCGGTTCGTACGCCATACAGCCAGTCTTGAACCCTAGCCCTGTATATTTCTGCGTCGAGATGGCGGGGAGAGGAAATTCGAACGAATACCAGGACGGCGCAGTTGTCACCATTGCGGACTTCGGTCTCGAGCCCAACATGAGCCAGAGCCTCTACCAGCTTCGCAAATCCAGCTTCAGCTTCAGCCTGGTCTGGGTGACTGTCAGTGCACTGCGGGCTTGAATACAGGTCCGCCTCTTCTCACCTATGGTCGTAAAACGGTAATCAATGACATAGTCGACTCTGTTCAGCGTCAGCGAGACTCCTGGGGCACAATTATCGTGAGCGCATACTTAAAACTTGAGTGAAGCGCAGCCTTCCCGGCCTTGGCCGCTTCGTACAGCGGGGGCGGTGACGACGCCATATGTTACTTCAAATACGCGTAGAGGGGACCGCCCGTGGAGGAAATGATAGGGAATAGAGTGTAGGATGCGTAATAGAGGATGAAGATTAAAAGATGGAGAGCGACGAAGAGGATATCGCAAGAAAGTTGAGTTGGCCCCGCCACTGTGCCGCTGCTGTCCCTCCAAGTTGGCAGGCCTGGCATTCCCAGCTACCCTACACAGCTGAAGCTTCCCACAATTAATTGGCTGCTTTGTGGGTATTTGTGACGTCGTGTCTCGGAGAGTTGCCCCACCAAACCAATCGATAACAACGCTAGCGGCCGCTCTAGATAGCTTCCCCTCCAAACTCCAAAGCGACCGACTTGTAACCCTTGCGGCCTAGAAACTCCGAAATTCCGAATACCTTCATTTCCCTCAATATCTTCCATATCACCTATATAACTGTCTTTTAGCCAAATTGATTTCATTTCCGTTGGTTCCATATTGGATGAGAGGTGCCCGAAACTGTCCACTACGCAGTTATGAGGTACTGTTGATATAGTCATATCTCCTACGCGATATACCCTAAAGTCCTGTTCTCGACTCCCCACGGGCCATTGGTGTCGCATAGAAGGCGCAACTATACGCCCAGACACTGCCAATCCATCGATACAACTCCAGCCCGCGCCGACCCGACCGCGCTCTCAAAATGCCTCTCCCCTGGTCATTCCGGAAGTCGAAATGGGACCCCCCCTCCCTCCTCGAAAGCCTCCTCCAGTCCCCATTAGCAGTCATAGTCGGCTTCATCCACTCCATCTTCCTCTACCTGCGCGGCGCCTCCTTCCACCCCCCCAAGAACCGGCCTCCCATCCGCGTCGTCTGCATCAGCGACACGCATTCGCACCAACCCTCCAACATCCCCGCCGGCGACCTGCTCCTCCACTCCGGCGACCTCACAAACGACGGGACCATCAAATCGATCCAAGAATCCCTCAACTGGCTCAACACACTCCCCCATAAATACAAAGTCGTCATCGCCGGCAACCACGACAGCTACTTCGACCCGAGCTCGCGCAAGGACGAGGACATCAACTCCAAGACGCGCCTGAACTGGGGGAGCATCATATACCTGCACAACCGCTCCACGCACCTGCGCTTCAAAGGCGGGCGCAGCCTCAACATCTACGGCTCCCCCGACATCCCCAGATGCGGCGACAAGTCCCACGCGTACGTCTTCCCCCTCCCTCTATCCCACATACCCCAAGAACCAACCCCACTAACCCCACCCCCAGCTTCCAATACGACCCCACCACTCCCCCCTGGACCTCCCGCATCCCCCTCTCCACCGACATCCTCATAACCCACACCCCCCCGCACACGCACCTCGACCTCTCCCTCGGCTGTCCCGGCCTCCTCTCCGAGATCTGGCGCGTAAAACCGCGCCTCCACGTCTTCGGCCACATCCACTCTGGCCACGGGCGCGAGACCCTCTTCTGGGAAGGCGGGCAGGCGGCGTACGAGCGCATTGTGGCGCGGCAGAGTGGGGTGTGGGCGGATCTGGTGCCGGGGAGGAAGTGGGTGGATGCGTGGGAGGTGGTGTGGTATGGGGTTAAGGGGGTGCTGTGGCAGTGGCTGATGATGGGGCCTAAGGGGGGGAGTGGGGGGTTGTTGGTTAATGCGGCGTTGACGTATCAGAGTACGAGTGAGATTGGGAATGAGCCGCAGGTGGTGGTGTTGTGATGCGGGAGAGCTGTGGGGTTGGCGTTCGATTGGAGAGGGTAGCCTCGTACTTGTGCCGCTCAAAAGTGTGTAGAGGGACTGTATATAGCGACAGTTATCACGACAATTATAATGGAAGTAAAGACATTCAATCATATAAGGCCACAGTCAGTAAGTCAGCTGCTCGCAAATAAGACGAAAGAGACATGTTGAATAAGTTTAAATTGCTGGTATTAATCCTGGGCTATAAATTGCCCCTCTCCAAACATCTGGACGACACTGAGACTATGAGATGTCCGTGAATAATGCAAAAGCAGTCGAGAGAAGCCAAGGTGATGATAAGTCGAGTTCTCACAATAAGCAAATACTGATTCTACCGCTGAATTAACCACTGGCAGACAGATAGCTGGAGATACAACATTCTATCGTTGATATAAAAATTAAAAGCCACAATTAAGGCCACTTACAAATATAAACATTCACATCAACGACTACTATAGCATGTGATCCAAAGCAGCAGCCCAACATAAAAAGAAATGATGCACTGACACCGATATAGAAAACACGCATCCATGTTTATTGCGCAGCCAGTGAGAAGCTATAACCTAGAACAGCCCTCCTCGTTCGTCTGACGTAACGCACAGTGCACATGGTATTCATTCGCTCACAACCTCTCAAGAAAATCACACAATACAAACGCCCAGCAAAGGTTCTCCAACAGCCAACCTGGCTATCAGAGATATAGAAACTATAAACGCCGGCCCTGCCACAATATCCGGAAACAAACCCCCCACTGCACAAATAGATACCGGAATTGTGGCGACAGCCTCAAAAGTATGGACGTAAGAACTTCCCACGGAGTCCATAACCCTCTTGTCATAGAGCTCCATTGAACCCTCCAATAGACGCGTAAACGGGAATACCAGGACAAATAAGCTCATGATCAGAACCGACCCCATCATCAACAGCCATTCCAGTACCAAAGCACACTCGAGCTCGATCCATCATATAGTGACATGGGCCATTGTCATTCTCAACACACTGAAACTCACAACCTGAAGCCCACAAAAAGAAACCCAAGCTTCCGTTGTGGATGACGAATCTCCTGCTCCAGAACATACTTATGTCAAAAGTAGAGCATCTCATAGACGTCAGTTTCCACCAAGACCAGTAGTTTCCCTCGATGCATCAGTAATCAACTTCTGCCTCTTGGAGCTCTGGTCATCCGCCAAGGCCTTTTCCCGCGCCGCTGCATAATATGAGCGCATTCGCTTCCCGATGGGTTCCGATTTTCGCTTGGTTTCGACAGCACCAGATAGATGAGCAGTCCTTCTCATAGTCTTGGCTAACTTCGAGAGAATCTTGCGAGGAACATTCGCCCCTTTCCATGGATCGGTCGCCAGCAGGATTGAAACCTTGCAGTTGCGAATTTTGGGATCACTTCCACACAGCTTCTGGATGGCAAGCTTAGCCTGTGCAGCTGTCGCCAGATCAACAAACACGCATCCTGATGGTTTATTTTTGGTCTCCATGATCCACATTTCTGGAAAGTCAATTCTCGTCCTGGTACAAACAGTTAATATATATAGGACACCATGGGTGAAATAAAGGCTGTAAATGGTCCTGTCAGATAGTCACTTACACACTATAGCCCAAAAACAGTCGCTCTACTTCTTCCTTGGAGGGAGTAAATGAAAGGCACCCAACAAGTATTCTACGTCTTTCCCATGTTGCAGCCTGTCGACTTGTATATACATCCGTAGCCGGTGTCTCCTGAGGCCTGCCCATTTGCCAGGAGGCCATATTACCTACGCCGGTTATGGGAGCTGAAGGCGTAGGATTGAATCCCACGTTTTTGGCAAACCTGGCAACATCTCCAAACGATGTGACCATGGAAAATCCCCTGGCAGAGTCTATTGATTGAATCTGAGAACCATTTAACTCCACGCCAGTGGAAAAACTTGGGCTCCCAAATGCAGACAGGGTGTGACCTCCGGTGGACATCATTGAGTTGCATGAGGCGGACGTCCTTTCGGTAAGAGGTGAAGTTGCCTTCCGCTTTCGCCCGAGGTGCATAGTCGACAGGTTTACCTGCTTAGATTTTCCATCCTCGAAGATTGGTACTGATGGTTTAGCCGGCAATTCAGCTATGGCTTGAAGAATCCTCTCCTGTGATTTTTCAACCCTGGTGACTGATACTGATCGCTTTCCAAGCTCGGTAACTTGCGAGCCAGCTCCAGTTCGAAGAACGCCCCCCTGAGAACTTACGGCCCTGGTGACTGACGCTGACCCAGTGGCTGTGGGTTTCCATGGCTTGCCAAACTCAACAACCGGCAACCCAACTGTAGCAGCGCTATCTGCAGTGGTGGTATTTGCCGTGGCGGCATTTGAAGGGTCGGCTCCTGACATCTCCGCTTCCGGGGAAGGAGCAGATGATCTGTCAGTCATCTTGAGCTCTGATGACTGGACTCTTCGACCAAGGACACAAGGTTCTGTCCAGCTGCGATTTGGCTGTGGGTTATCTTGTCCGTTGGAATCGCCAGATGCCTTAATGTCGGACATAGGCTCTTCAACACTGGGCTTTACGTCGCTATTCATTTGGTCCAGCACGGAATCCACAGACACACGTGACGCATCCATGGTTCTGACGAGCTGGTTATCTAGCTCTGCATCGAGGTTTCCCAAAATGTCATACTCGTCGATGGATAGTTCACGTATGCTACTTGCCATATTTGCTTCCAATTCCTAAGTCATATCAGTTAAAAGCCATCCATGGCATATCGACACAAACCACAACTTACCAGCTGCCTGCTTGGGCTATCCATATCAAGCTCCGTGGCAGAGTTCACAACGTTCAAGGTTCGTGGGGTAGCACCCTTCGAGATCGATTTAATACTACCCTCTGCACCACCACAGGAGCTGTTCTTCCTATTACGGCAGCCAGGAGTTGATTGAACTCCCACAAAATTGGCTGCACTGGGGGTTGGACGAATACTAGATAGCCCGTCTTCTGTATGATCTTGCTTGAGGAATACTTCTTTGTCTTTGGATCCTGGTCGTGCATCCTGCGCCGGTTCCTTCCGCGGTTTGCCGCTTGATGATGTGGCCACTTCAAAGTCGGACTTGGAGATAAATTGAATATCGTCGTCTTCTCTTCTCTGGCATTTCTCGGGTTTCCCACCTGTAACCGCGTTGGAGTTCTTCACAATGGGCAGAGACTTTGGTGCGGAATCTGCAGCGGGTGCGATTCGAGCAACTTCTTCACCAGTGTGGATCACTTGGTTAATAAACTTTACCACAGAGTTTTGAAGCATTTTATCGTACACCGCGGAGTCTTTCTCAAACACCGAGATGGCACGATCTTCCTCATCAGATAATTCGTCCAGTTTCCTGAACACAGGCTCCTTCCTTCGATCAATGTCATCACGGGCTTTGCGGTACCCAACGGCGGCTCGCACTCTGTTACTGTCACGAGCATGAAGTTCGTAAATCAAACGACCTCGGATATCTTCAATTTTTGTGCGCCGCGTTTCGTCCCGAAGCATCCTGGCCAGTTGTATTGACGAAGTGAGCATCTTTAGGATGTCATCCGCAGGGACCTGGCTCCTGTGAACTGCATTGTTGCGAATGTGTGTAGCCTCCTGAAGCAATACTCTCAATGGGGTCTGAACATTGCCATCCAAGGCATCATAAGGAATTCGTGCAGTTCCAAGAAGGTCTCTCCATTTCGAGATTTCGACTTGAGCCGGACTTGTCCACTCCCGAACCCTGTGGTCGGAAGAAAACCAGGTCTTCGCAAAATCAAAGCAGGCTTCTTCTAGCAATCGCTGCACGGTGTTGAGCAACACATGTTGCGCTTCGTATGGCAGAAACTTCGGGGTGCTCAGCGACACCGATCTGCTACGGCGAGGCATCACGCTTTCGACGGGTAGCTTGTTCGGGGTGAAAGGGGGGGTGGGGGGGTTCAGGGACCGAGGCCAGATGAAACCCGAGCTATAGCTTCAGAGTCTCGCTTTTTGCTGGATCGATTGTTCACAGGTAGAGGGGTTCAGGCCAGATGTAACCTGGGCTTCAGTCTCACAGGCGTCCCTGGTATTCAAATTGGTGAGACTCGGAGGCGGAGATCAGGCAGGAATATGAACTACCTAACCTGGAAACCCATTAGTCTCATGGTTGAAAGCAAAACATGAACTGGTGAATTTACCAACAAGAAGACTGAACCGGAGTCACAAAGTGAGGCGTGGACTCGGAGGCACAAACAAGGCTCAACAAGAACAGGTTACCCTTGAAGTTGAAACTATAGGTGAATTCGCTCACCAAAACGTGAACCTCAGAGTTCGTTGACAAAGCTAAACTTCCGTAAAAACCGAAAAACCGGGTGCAAATATAAGCCGGCTCGCCTGAAGAGCTGTCAGTTGTGTGAACTCCAGGCAACCATATCTATTACTACTTGCACTTGAGGTAGAAGGCTTGATGCCCCAAGGCAAGTGTAAACTGGAAGAGAACAAAAGACAGGTAATGGACCTACCGAAATATGATGTTGTAATGTGAAATCAAAGAGAGTGCTGACTTTGCCAACGAAGTCAGATATGTGTGAAGTGGTGATGTGGTGTAGTTGGTGTGAAGGAAGGAAAGAAGGAAGGAACGAAGGAAGTAGTAAGAGGAGGAAGGAAGTAAGAGGAGGAAAGTTAGAAGAGGAAGGAGCGAAGGGGTGTTGTTTACATAGAGTGCCAAATAAACCAAATATGGAAGGAAGGAAAGAACACAAGCTACGAGTAGTGCTTTTATTGTTTCCAAAGCCGAGTGCCTAAGGAGAAAGAATGGTATAATATACCGAGGCAACCCAGATTGTGAATCATAAAACCAGAAGAAGACTTTGTGCTTTTGCTTTCCTTGACCTTGTAAACAATGATAGGCAGTTTCATTGCTGGAGGCACAAACGGTAGAAAGGCTCCCAACCAGATAGGTGAGTTTGAAGCAGACACAGGGTGGGTAAGCTGATGACAAGGGCCGGGAAATATTTAATGACAAACACACGTATAAATAAAGCGCTATAGCACCAAAGTGATAATGGTGGAAGGCAAAATATGCTGTATAAGCGGCGTTTTGAATCCATAGAACCAGCTGGCCTTGCGGCTGCGTTTAAGACGATCTGAAGTGCCCATTATCAATAGTTATGGCTTTGGAATTACAGAAGTAGGCCCAATTTGAATTATGTCAACTCTGGGCGAATCCAGACTCTCTTGGTTGTGTGTTGAATGGAGTTGAAAGCCCACAGCCTTGTCAGATGGGGAGAGTGAAGTCTGACGGGTTGTCAGCCTTGTCCCGATTAGCGCAAGCCTGGTTGGGTCGGAAACCCCACAAGTAAACGGCCCATGCTAGTCGCACGACCCCTCTGTGTGCTTATCCACAAGGCTACAACTTCAAACCCCAAGCTCCAAACTCCGGTCTATATAACCACTAAATTCACTTCAAACTCTGCCAAAATAATTCTGTTCTGGGCTACATCGCACCTTTCTTCGTCACTTTCTGTCTCTTCTCGCGGCGCTTCGTCGTACGCCCCTCTTCCCGACATCGAAATGGCCGCGTCACAGCCAAACGCCTTCCTCTCCAGCCAGAAGTCGGATTCTGGTCTCGAAGTTGCCCTTCACCCTCTTGTCCTCCTGACGATCTCCGACTATATTACTAGGCACACTCTTCGTAACCAAACAGGGCCCATCATTGGAGCTCTGCTGGGTCAGCAGAATGGAAGAGAGGTCACGGTCGAGCATGCTTTCGAATCCAAAGTCGTGGACGGCTCTATAGATCCTGACTGGTTCATGAACCGTTTGCAACAGAGTACGTGTTCTGATCACAGCTCCAACACCTTTATCAAGTGATCTTCTAATGATTGGTAGTGAAGGATGTCCATAAGAATCCCCCGCTCGACTTTGTCGGCTGGTACACCCTCATTGCCCCGTCTGGCCCGACAGACTACCACCTCGCGATCCAAGAGACACTATCGAACCTCAATGGTCCCGAAACCCCATGTATCCTCCTTGGCTTCCTCCCCAGCGAATCGCTGTCCAAATCCTCCAACGAAGCTCTCCCAATTACGATCTACGAATCTATAGCCAAACCCACCGATGCCAGAGCTGCTGGTCAGGATGTTGAAATGGGACAGGACTCCGCACCCAGGAGCATTTTCGCCGAGCTACCATATGTTATCGAAACAGGGGAAGCGGAAAGAATAGCCATCGACTTTGTTGCCAGAGGCGGAGGCAACGCCACAGCGGTCTCATCGGCGACCCAGAAGCAAGCAAACGCATCGGAGGAGAGCAACAAGGGCAAGAAGCGAGCATCGGATGATACGGCGAAAGAGATAGATGTCAACGACATCCTGTCCAATGAGGAGGCGGAGCTGATTACAGCTTTGACTGCGAAAGCTAATGCAGTCCGCATGCTTCAGTCAAGGATCAAAATTATTCAGAAATACCTGGAATCACAGCCTCCGGCAGACGCAAGCCAGCCGCCCTCAACCCCACAAGCCTCCTACCTCGAGCCATCCCCCGAGATTCTCCGCAGCATTGCAGCGTTAATATCTCGCCTCCCCCTCGTCGTGCCTTCGTCATCAAAAGAGACAGAGACTGACACCTCGAAATTCGACCACGACCTTCTCGCCTCACGCAACGACGTAAACCTCGTCAGCTTGCTAGACACGCTTACGCAAAGCATCCAAAGCACGCGCGAGCTTGGGCGGAAATTTGGAGTGGTGGATGCGGCAAGGAACAGGACCAAGTTCCAAGAGAAGGTAGATAGGCAGATTAATATGCAAGGATCGGACTCCGGGTATAGCCAGGGAGTGATGGGGATGATGCACGGTGTGCCCGTGAGGATGGACGAGGAGTTTTATGATGCTTGATGAGTTACGAAGAGGGGGGCCGGAATAGAAACATGGGTGGCTTAGCAAGCGATGGAGTTATATAGGGCTGCTGCATATTTACGGTATTCATTCTAGAAATGCGTTTGTGAGATTCGCTCCTTCGGGATCTAGAGGCGATGTAGTAGACTTTTCCGTGCCTGTTTGGCGATGTGTTGCGAGCGCGTGAATAGTGGTATTTATTGCCAACTGCAAGCGCCTACAGATAGCTCCATTCCTTAGTTCAGTAAGCTCTAATTCGTTATATCACTTAAAACCCTTAAGAAATGCTAAATACGTATTATATTTCGTCGAAATTCCTCAACTCTCGTTGACCTTGCGCGTGTAAAGTGTCTCTACGTCCCAAAGCGGAAGGCGGTGAAGCGGCGCCAGGCATAGAACCAACCGTCGCATCCATCCACGGCAGCAGTTTGCGACAGACGCGCTTATAATCGAAGGACGCGCCGAACAGCCAGTAGCACCACCTAATTCCAGCCAATCCATCTACCAGCGAGCTGAATCGAGCGAGCGCACAGCTCGACAAAGTCCACAAGATGCCGCCCGTAAGGTCCCCCGCTATTCCAGAACCAATCGCGCCGATACTGACAATGTGTAGTTCAAGGATGAGCATATCCTGGTATGTTCGGATTGAGCCCCCCCCCCGCGAAATCGATTGCGAAGCTTCGAGCAAGGGATTGGGAGATTTGATGAGGGATGGTGGAGCTGATTAGATGACAGATTATTGCCCCGGGTAGCTTGACGACGCTGGCCCAGTTGGGATTGCCGGAGAGCTTCACGCCGGCGAGTACGAAGGTCAGGACGCGCATGTTCCCCGCTGGGGAGGGGAAATGGGAACCGTATAAGATCAATGAGGTGAAGAAGGCGACTCCGCCGGTTGCGAATGGGGGAGAGGTTACGATGGGTGGGACAGGCGAGGAGGAGAAGAAGGAGGACAACGAGCCCGAGCCCGAGTTTGAGGAGGATTTGGAGTCGGACGAGGGGGCTGTGTACCCTTTGACTGGTACGTGTTATACAGTGGTGCATGGGTGTAATGGGTGCTGACTATGACATTTTAGAGGGCAGAATCACGAACATGCCAGCGTTTTTGGCCCTGATGAACCACATCCACAGCGTCCTTTCGCCTACACTCCACACCCCGATACTCCTGATCGCCCAGCCAGCATGGACAGCGCAAGATATCGAGGCGCTTACACAGTTCTTCTTTGAGAAGTTCAAGACCCCCGCGTTTTGCATCATGGATTCCGCGCTCGCAATCTCGTACGCATACGGCGTCCAGAACGGCACGGTCATCGATGTCGGATTCCAGAAGACGGACGTCACTACCATTCACGACTTCTCGGTGCAGCATGTTGGTCGCGCCATAAGCGTGGCGGGGACTGGAGGTGACGCTATGACGGAACGGCTATTGGAGCTACTAGGGCCGAAGGGCTGGACGAGGGATATGTGCGAGCAGTTGAAGAAGAGCCCATTTTGCGAGATCTTGCCTGCTAGTGTCCCATTACCTGGTGCGGAAGGCGCGGAGGAAGGGGCCGGGAGCAATGGTGCCGCTGTGGGTGAGGCCGCAACAAGCGGAGTAGATGCCCCAAAAGCCGCCGACGCAGATGTGGATGAGGATGATGTGGAGAAGGGCATTGATGAAGAGGGTGTCCTAGACGTTGCGAGCATTGTTGCCAGTGGCAAGACGCAGGAGTTCTTGGCACAGCAAGAGCGCAAGAAGCAACTGGCAGCATCCAGGAAAGCAGCAAAGGATGCGCGAGAGGCGGCGGAGGTTGCGGGAGCCAAACCCATCCGACTCCCCAACTCGAAGCGTGAGAAGGTTATTTTCCACTACCAAGAGCGCAAGGCACAGGATGAGATCGATGAGGCAGCCCTAGAGAATGGCAATAAAACAACTGCTGCTGCAGATGTGGAGATGGCAGAGCCGGTTAAAGAAAAGACGCCCGAGGTAGCTGCGCGTGCACCTGCAGCTGCAGCTGAACCAGCCACCAAGGAACCAGAAGCAGAGGCGCCTGCTGCAGAAGCGAGTGGTGAGGCCAAACCTGCCGAAGCTGCGCCTGCTGCAGAAGCCAGTGGTGAAACCAAACCGGCCGAAGCTGCTCCTGCTGCAGAAGCCAGCGACGAGGCCAAGCCTGCCGAAACTGCGCCTGCTGCCGCAGCAGATGACGAGGCCAAGCCCGCCGAGGACAAACCCGCTGAGGCCGCACCCGCTGAGGCCGCACCCGCCCCCGAAGCCAACGGTGAGGCCGCCAAACCCGCTGAGGCCGCCCCAGCGGCCCCAGACGCCTCCGTCACAGTCGAAGACGCATCCGCGAAGCGCGAGCAAGTGCGCGCCGCCAAGCGGGAAGAGAAGCGCAAAGCCCGCGAAGGCGCCGGTGACCCGATGCAATGGCGCCGCGAGATCGAGGTTGGCACGGAGCGCTTCCAGGCCGCGAGCAACGGGCTGCTCGACCGGATTGCGGATGCCGTGCACCGCACTGTGTTGGCTGGAACGGAGTCTAGCAAGCGTGGGGATCTGTGGGATTCGTTGATTATTGTGGGTAATGGGAGTCGTGTCAGGGGGTTCAAGGATGCGCTGCTTGCGACGCTTACGAAGAAGTACCTTATTTCCCCGAGCTCGGCGTCGATTTTTACGTCGGAGCTGCCGTCGAATTTGTCTACGCCTATGGGGACTGGTGCGCAGACTCCTCAAAGGGAGTACCCTGCCGGACAGCACGCATTGCCAACGGGGAGTGGTGTCAACCCACTACTGCTAGCAGCGACAACAGCCAGTAACCCAGCGCTGAACCCGAACATATCGATTGCGAGCTCCTTTGGCGGCCATAGCAGCGGCGGTCACAGCAGCCATGGGCAGACCCCGACGAGTATGAAGATTGCGAAGGTGCCCGAGTATTTCCCTGAATTCAAGGTATGTCTCCCCCTTCAGCATGGGCGAAGGAGCAATGAACTAACTGAAACAGAATGAGGGGTTCGAAGAATGCGTGTTCCTCGGCGCGCAGGTGGCTGCTAAGGTCATCTTCGTCCAGGACCAGGGCGTGAGCAATGGCTTTATGAGTCGTGTGCAGTATAACGAGAATGGGCCCAGTGGGATACACGACGTGGGATTGACGTTCTAAATTGGCCGTCGATGTGGGGGCTAAGTCGCAGGCGTTGTCATTGCCGGTGGTATGGTTATCGGCATGGAGTTTTGGGGTGTTTGGATGGATTGTGGAAGTTAGAAAGATGGAAGTCTACGGATGAGATGAATGTATGTAGAAATAGTATCCCCAAAAGTAAACAACTTCCAAGGCAACTTTCTGCTGGGGTATTGAGTGAGCTTCTTCTATTTGGACACTATGCAATAGAATCCTGTCTCGTAATGCGTTTTGACGTGACAAAATACTTAGGAATATTTTATTTTCAATACATGGTATGGATGCTAAATACATACAGGAGCGTCTATGCCCTCTTTATCGACTCTATAGCGCACCAAGCTCCTTCAGCTTCGAGATCATGCCATCCACGTCCTCAACCTTACCACCTCCTTGTCTCGTCGGGGGTTCTATAAAACGTTAGTAACTGGCTCCATACTCGCATTCCAAGAAAACTCACCAATAACCTTGAGGGTCTTCAACCTCCTGGTGGTATCAAGTCCGTAGTCATCCAGCTTCTTCTTCTCAAGAGGCTTCTTCTTCGCCTTCATGATGTTCGGCAAGCTTGCGTATCTCGGCTCATTAAGTCTCAAATCGGTCGTAATAATCAAAGGCAGCTTGGCCCTGACCGTCTCCGCACCTCCATCCACCTCCCTCGTAACCTTGACAAAGTCATCCGCCTCAAACTCGACCTTGCTCGCCTGTGTCGCCTGGCTCCAGCCCAGTAGACCAGCCAGCATCTGTCCAGTCTGGTTGGAATCGTCGTCAATGCTCTGCTTCCCCAGGAACACCAGGTTCCTCTTCTCGTCCTTGACGACCTTGGCAAGGAGCTTCGCAACGGTGAGCGGCTCGAGATCATCTCCCTCCTTAACCTCAACATGGAACGAGCGGTCGGCGCCCATAGCCATGGCGGTGCGGAGGATGTCAGAGGCCTTCGTTGGGCCAGCGGAGAAGGCGAGGATGTCCTCGACGCCCCCGGGCGCCGACTTCTTCTCGCGGATGCGGACAGATTCTTCTATGGAGAGCTCATCGAAGGGGTTCATGGAGTGCTTGACTCCGGTAGTTTCGACAGCTGTCTGCGTCTTGTTGACGCGGGGCTTGACCTGTGAAATCCCCCGTTAGCTATGATCGCATGTGTGAGGCCCCCAGCTCAAGATTGGCACATGCGGCGCCGGCGGCCGCCATTGGGATTGCTTACAGCAAAGTCAATCACCCGCTTGACGGGCACGAGAATCCGTAATGCCGACATTTTGGGTTTCTGATGTGGTGAGATCCTTCAATTGCTGTGAGGCTGGTATACCTTGGGTCGGGATCTTGGTAAATCTTGGGCCGCCGAAGCTCGGTTGGCTCGGTTCTCTTTCCCCACGTTATGCGGCGATAGCCGGGACGAGCATTTGGAGAATGGTTCTTATCATCACGTGAGCTCTATCAAAAACGTCCCGAATAGGAAATTCAATGTTCCTTCTCTCCAACGCCACGCCTAACTCGACTTCAGTGCTGCTCAGAGTTAGTTGTTCTTGTTTGTTTGTTTTCCTACTGGTTTGGAGGTACATTTGTAGAATCGATGGCGCATCTTACGAATCCTCTCGTGAGCCCAGAGCAGCTCGCGTCGTGCACGCGTATCAATGATGCGCTTCCTCAATCTGCTCAAGACCTAATCCGCTTCTCCACTGCTAGACTCACACAAGCAGCTGGCATTCTCCTTAGACTTCCGCAAAGTGTTAGTGCCCAGGCGGTTGTGGTGCTCTATAGATATTGGGCCGTGGAGGAACTGGCACGCGATGAATTCAAGGTAGCATACCTCCAACCCGCCGAATGTGAGACAGCATGGATGCTAACAATCGCGTAGGACATCTCAGCAGCTGTACTTTATTTAACAGCCAAAGTTTCGGCTCACCCGCGCTCCCTTCGGTCTATTGCAAACGTTTACACCTATCTCTACTCCTCCTCGTCAGCTTTGGCGTCAGCCCAGTCACCGGATGCAAAGAGTCCACCTGATCCAGCATCTTACTATCTAAGTCCAGGCTCATATACGAGCTTTACAAATCGCATTTTACTACTGGAAGGTCATGTTTTGAACGCCCTAGGTTTTGGTGTGCACGTGGCCTTACCTCATCCCTTGGCCATCACCTACCTCCAGACTATGGACATCTTCTCCGCCGCATACTCCAAGTCTACTGGCCCCAAGCTTGCGCGCCGCGCTATAGCTCTCTTGAATACAGCGCTACTGTCGCCTCAAATGCTGTATCTCACGCATCAACCAAATGCGCTGGCAGTTGCAGCAATCTACCTGGCAGCTAGAGAGGAAGGTGTGAATTTGCCAAGCGTGGAATGGTGGGAGGTATTTGATGTCGAACGCGAAGAGCTGGGCTTTCTTGTTGTTGCTTTTCTAAGCCTGCAGGGCTGGTGCGCGGAGATGGGTAAGGAGGCTATAGGGGCGATGAGGAAAGCGGACATTGCGAAGCTAGCTGGAGGGGAGGTGGATGAAGAAGCGGAAATGGCGATGATGCTGGACGAGAAACCTGTTTGATGGCTGGATTTCAGGTCATGGATATGGAAATTAGGTCTGTCTCATGTTGGTGCTGTGGCTACGAGTTGGCCATGCAGGAAGGTCCTGATACGACAAGTCCTGCATAGCTCCTACCACTGGGCACACTTGGGCTAGACGGTCTCTACCAGGAAGGTCACTTTGGGGCCTGTTAAGGCATCGACGGCGAAAGATGGCCAAATACCGAATCACAAGCGGATTTGCACCCCCCATTAATTCTCGCCATATACAGCTTGTGTGCTGCAAATGATACGTTGCGTAGAGGTTACCTTCAAGGGATAAGTGAAGATACAGAAGGGTTCTTTCATAAGCGGGGAAGCCTGTCCGACTGAAAGCGGCATGCATGACTCTCCCCAAAGAATATATTACACGGTTCGGCGACTAGGACAGCTCAGTTACCGTCGCATACAAAGTTAGGAGGCGAACAATTTCGAGTGTGAGGCAGACGTCAATGTAAACTTAATCCTTCGCTCATCCTTCGGGTCTTATATTCAGGCGGACGTAACTGCGTTGGGCAGAGATTGGCGTCGCGGCCGGGAAAGAACCGATGCTAATGGCTATGACCCTTGTCGTTTCTATTTCGAGATCGTCGGGAAGTCCCCTGGATTTGTCTGCGCCTCGAACCTTAATTTCAATTTGCTGCGGTTGTGCTTCCGAACACAACACAAACACAAATACAAATCAGACATCAAACTACGTAAACCATTCCCTGGGTTATTTGGGGCGGGCCAATCCCACACGCTCTACTCTTCATAGCCACATCCTGCAACTGTGGAAACGATACTGGCTAAAATAAGTATACTTTAGCTTACACAGATCGTGATTCAGTGCCACAAAGCTTATTGCTTATCGAATAATGCTGCATCTACTGTCGCTCATGTTGAGGATCTGAAGATCGGGGAAGTTCCGAACGGATGCCCCCGGTGTCTCACATTTTACTGGCTATCATCAACTCGATACAGCACTGTTCTTGAAGTGTTCGAGCCTGGTTACCAAATTTTCACAGAGATTGACAGTGAGGTAGCATTGATATGAGGGAATCTCAGTCGCGCTGCGTCTCTCATATCGTGCTCAAAGAAATGATACTAGCATATATGGTTCAAAAGACTTATTCCTACAACCAGTAAATATCACAAGACGAGGCACAAGCAATTCCCATCCGTTTGTGAAGAAGCATCAAAGCCACGTGATTGTCAGCGAGTTGAAACGTCCTTGGCAATGCAGGTCCATGAGGTCCGATGTCATTGGCCGCAGGTACAGGGGCTGGCAGTAAGTGTGGCGCTGCAAAACCTCATGGAGTCCCTGGACTCATCAGTCGAAGACAGGGATCATCCACGCTATGATCTAAATTAAGGTCGAAATTTAGGCTTACACTCACACTTTGGAAACGCCCCCGTACATACCAATATATTTGACGTGGACTCAAGGGCTAAGGCAACTATCTCCCAGTGATTAGTGAGTTGCACCAAACTCATTCCAAGAGGGCCTTGAAAATGTCTAATAGTGGAACTGTTAACCCGGGTCCAGCGCCCTTGTGCGGGTGAGATTCGACGTTAAATTTGCTGGAGGATTTGCAATTCTGGACATTGCAGGGGATGATTCTGACATGGATGCAATCCTCATTTTTGATGGGACACTGCTTGGTCCCCTCCACGCCTGCGCTTCAATACCCCAGTCCCTCCTTTGGCATCTTCGGATCCGGGGCGGGGGCCTTCGATCCTTCGGACGTAAATCCTCTGTGCGGCATATCTTTATAAGAGAGGAGCGTACCCTGCTTATCCCAGCGCATCATCCTCTGAAATCAGTCTCCACCGAAAACAGATCTAGGCAACGAGATGTTTTCCTCTATCATGAAGGCAGCGGTGGCTGCTACGGCCCTGTTCGGATCTCCCGCCTTAGCAGCTCGTCTCGGAAAGCCGACACTATTCTCTGATGGTCTCTCGCCGCATGTAAATAAGGAATTTATGCAGTACATGCCGTCAACCCCGAGCACCAACGGCGCGTGGTCATGGGGGTGGATCCCAGAACGTTGTGCGGACGAAGCAGACCGCCCCGACGAACCATTCAGCTGGTATGACTTCGAAGTATTCAATGTCCAGTATGAAGACTGCGAGGAAGCATGGATTTTCTGCAGGCACACAGAGGCACAGCTCTCGTCAGTACACCTGATCCCTTGAACGCGTTACGCCGTGGATGACTCGACTAATGTTTTATTATCGTACAGTCAGACCCAGTTGATCGATTATTTTGGTCGTTTGCCAGTCCATGAGCGTCAGTCGGTTTCATACGTAATGGCAGTTCCCGGTAAAGGTAGCGCCTATGAAATCGGTGGTATGGTCGTCTTCCAGGGGAAAACGGCGTCCGTATCCGTATTCCAGCACGAGGTCGGGCACGCTGTTGATGCATACAACAACCCCGACGGATCATCGAGCAGCACCCAGGAATTCTTGGATGCAATCGATGGTGACACTTGTGTTCCTGATGATTACGCCAACTCCAGTACGTACAAACACTTATGCCTTCAGAACCGTATGGCCAGATAACTAACATTCCGCAGGCAATGTCGAAGACTACACTCAAGTCGGTGTTCTCTTGATGTACAACACTGTTGTCCCCGGCGGACTCGACAATATCGGCGCAGACTACAGCTGCCTCTCCAAGCAGCTGGCTGTTGTTGCTGCTCGCCAGCAGGCAGCTATGCAACTTGGCGGAACATGCACGTGGCGCCACAAATACGGCGAGGTTATCAGCATGGGTCCAGCGAGCGGGAACAACAAGCGCGCGGTTGGCCCCAAGCCAGTCATGAACCTCGTGTCGGGTCACCCTCTTGCGGTCGAGAAGGATATCAGCCGCGGGGGTGAAGTCACCGTCTATGGTGACATTAGTTCGAACGAGGCTGAGGATGCGTTGGCGGCGGAGAAGCAGGCGGCGTGGAATGCGGTGGCAAGGCACCGTGCCGTCAGGAGTAACATCTAGATGGGTGAATTAGTGACAAAAGGGACTGCTGTTTTCTACTTTGATGATAGATTACGCATGGAGTGGTGTATGATAATACCTTCTAAAATATAATAATGCTCCCTATCAACTTTTTCCAGCTCTGGTGAGACGCGTCTTTCCTTGTGTAGTCAACTCTTGATTTTGTAATTTCCCCATCCTTCCCACCATCCAATCTTCCCATCGACATAACTCAGGGACTGCCACGTATGATGATACCACACCGTTTCGGGCATAAGGTCTATAAACTTCGGATGACACTAAGCTGAGGTGAGATATTTCTAAGACAGTCATCGGCGGCATGCCAAGCTTCGCGCCCTTGCTCCTGCTCCTATCCGCGTCCTACTGCATCGCAGATCTGCTACAAAGCGGGCTTTATTGGTTTTTGGCAAGGCTACTTTTTCGATTGCTTCTGTGGCGCGAAGTTTGGGAGGTTTAGTGTAGATTTTTGTGGGGGTTGTGAGTATCCGTCAACACTTAGAAATCCAAAATCCAAAATCCAAAGGGCAAAGGGCAAAAAAACCAGACGTGTCTAGTGAAAAATCCACCCCATGGTGCCTCGAGCCTGCAAACCGGATAAGGTGGTTAATTGCTGAAGTGAGGGCTGTGACCGGTAAGCCATAGCACTGTTTGATGTCTTATTGCCTTGTTGGCCTTTATCTAGGGGGGGATCCTCTAATTGGGATATCTACACATGAATGAGAGGGAAACAAAAGGAAGAAACAAGTAGATCCCAGCAACGTTAGGCGACTTGAGTGGATACGGGGTTAACTTTATTTCCCCAACGTCGTTGTAAGACAAGCAAGCGCCCACTTGTAAGTAGGGATCTGCCCTCCCGACGGCCCGATCCAGGATATTTTCTGGCGCTTCTGAAGATCTGGTGATCATTGCATCGTTTACGTAACTATTGTTCTTACTGCTGTATTGAGGGCAGCATGTATGGGGTTGACGATACGAACATCCTAGACATTGCCTCCTTTGCTGTATTTTGCACCTCCATTGCCTTTTCAGCTTGTCTCAATGAACGTTACTCAGGCAAGTGACCCATAGTTGTTGCACCTGTGGCGCCAGTCAGGATTCACAGTTTCAGCCTAGTCTCAAACATCCGATTGCTTTTCTTTCCAAGACCTTCATAACTCCCAAAGTATGTTTTTGGGTAATATTGTCCCGGGGCGTACATAAAGGGCGCTTCCCTCCCAATAGCCAGAGGGACAACCACCGCTAACACCGCTAAAATATTTGCATCTAATAGCCATAACTGTTTAGCAGATCCCAACAGACCGAAATTATGAGAGCCTCGTTCATCTCCCTCTTTGGCCTCGTTGGCATCGCCTTTGCCAAGCTTGCCTGTCCTGAATAAGCAGATAATAGGCAGGTACCGCAGTGTTGCCCTTCTGAAGGTCGTTGCACTTACGGTAAGGATGCACATCCCATATCTGCTCTAGAGTATTATGTATCTTAAACGGCCTATGCTTACATGGATATTAGCTCCAATGCCGCGTATCGTATTCTCCGAAGAACTCCTAAAGAGTTTTTGCAAAGGCCGGGAGTTGGTAGGGTCATGCTGTGCTCCTCATTCTGATGTAAGAACACACTCATGCTCCAGTTTCTTTTGTATTGCTCCTAACAATCATTGATAGTGGAGAGAACCAATGGACTGCAAACCAATCGCATAAAATGTGTAGTTTATACTATGCACCTTATCATAGACTTCGGCATCAAGAGCCTAGGGGGAAGAGTCCAAGGGCGAGGTTTAATTTATTCCATAACGGAAAATAAATACATAGCATAAAATTATTTTTTTTGCTGTCTCAATTCTTTTCAGCTCAGCTCGAACCAAACCGCCAAAAAGAGTGTGGAATGCTGTTGCCCACATAACATAGCTAACATTGCCAGCGTGAACTTGTAAAACATCCCCCTCTTTATTCTGCAGAGATGCTTTATTGCTCTCTGTGCTTGCCTAAATGGCCAATTCCCTGCAAGTGGTCTATATAGCTATGCTCTGATGTACGACAGCTTTTATAACGCTAGCCACATAATCCGCACGGTATCAGTTCCTATGGCTGTGGCGGTCAGCCTTGGTCTCAAGAGTTAGCTACCGACCCGATTTATGCTTTAGCTGGGATTTAACCAGCTGCCGTATTTGTATAAATAACGCGGGGGCATCCCCCTCTGGATGGTTCTCCATCACTTGCTCTTTTCCTATACTGCAGTCAGCTTCATTAAGTTCCAGCCACAACAGCACCAAGCCGCAAGAATGAGAACCTCATTCATCTCCGTCCTTGGCCTCGTTGGCATCGCTCTTGCTGTTCCAGCGACCCTTGACGACTCACAGGACACGCCGTGTCCGCGCATAATAGTAGACGGAATACATTATGGCAGTCCGCACTGCTGCGCTCCAGATGGCCCCTGCGAAAGTAGTATGCTCATCCCAGAATTGCCCTAGGATATCCCGAACGACTTATACTTACACGAATAGAAATTATAATACCAAGATTAGCCTGGACGAAGGGCATTCTTGAGGATTACTGCAACGACCAGAAGATGGTAGCGTCATGCTGCACTGATTTGAATGTAAGAACCCGTGACTCGGTCTCTTACGTTTTGTTTCTAACAGTCATCAATAGCCTTCCGAGCCCTTGGTTTGCAAACCATCCTCCGAAATACCTCCCGGAAGAGCGTGAATACTACATTCCTATGAACATGGCTAAGTTTTTGGTGGAGAGCATGTGGATTGGACAAGGTATGAGGCAATAAGAGGAATAGGGGACAGTATGCGAGGATGGATTACAACGAAACACAACCAGCTTTTTGGTATAAAAGTAGTCGCTAGCTTCGTGTTCTACAAGACTTTTTAGCATGATAATCTTTCAGCTGCTTCATTCCCCCATTTTCGTGTCCTAATGGCTACTTCCTTCCGAGTGATCCATAACACTTTGCTCCCAAGCTCTTTTCAGCTGCTTCATTGCTCGCTTTGCTTGTCCCAATGGCCAGTTTCTTGCAAGTGACCTGTAAGACATTGCTTCCAAGGCGCCAGTAACAGTGCACAAACTGGACTGGAACCATCGCCGATGGCTGTGATACGAGAGTTAGTTACCACCCGACTTATGTTTTAGCTGAGATTATACCAGCTACCGTATTTGTATAAAGATTGCAGGAAAACCCCCCTCTTGATAAATCATCAACCATCACCGCATTTCCCTCATCCATCTCTAACCTAAGAAACACTAGTCCCACAACCATGAAAACTTCATTCAACTCCCTCCTCGCCATCTTCGTCCTAGTTAGCCCAGCGCTCGGCCAGGAACAAGCTTGCGCCGACGGTCGTTTTCCGTACCAAATGTGCTGCCCCGCTAAAGGCCGCTGCACTGAAAGTATGCCTATTCCTAGAATGCCTCTTTAAACAGAGCCGAACTGACATAAACACCAGCCCCAATGCCATACATCCGCTTCCCTCCATCAGGGCTAAAGAAGTGGTGCAGCGGTCGGGACCAGGTGGGCGGTGAGAACCAGGTGGCGTCGTGCTGTCATCGTGACCCAGAATCTGTAAGAATGTGTGATTTGGTTCCTTGTGAGCGTTGCGGCTGATAATATCAATAGGAGCCCGGCCAACACCTCCTCGTCTGCAGACTAGTCGATGATCCAATTTTTCATGAGGGAGTCTAGAAGACTAGGAAATCGGGAGGGGACTTGACACAGTAGGAGATGTGTGTGAGGTGAGAGAAGAAATACATTATAATATAACTCTTCTTTCCGAGATAAATCAGGCTGTGCATTTTATTATAACCCGTGCTCCTGAGATAACTTGAGAAACGCCGCTCGGGAAATAAACAGTGTGATGGAATAGATATGACTTAAAAAATCAAACTCTCCCAGTGATAAATCACAGGATACCTCCAAGCAGTGACACCCGGGGATTAGCTGCGGGGAAGGAGAGAGCTCACCGGAACGTCGGGTTAACACACAGCAACTAGACCAGTAGAACCTCGTCATAGTTGCTACAACGACAAACACGGCGTTTCAGTCACAGCAGAGCGCCCAACGACCCGAGACCTAGAACACATGAAAATCCGAACAAAAGAGGGGGGAGACGCATCTCCCAAATTCGTCGCATCGTAGCTATGTATATATATAAACCCCAAAAAAAGTCAGATATCCCACCACCTCTCACTCTATCCAAGCGCTTGCTAGCCTCTAAACCAAGGCGACGGTAACCACCACCTCCCAAAAACCCCCTCCTATTAAGTTTGGGTAGGGTAAAATCTTTCAAAATGCCTGCTCTCCAAAATAGATTTTCGTCTGGACTAATGCCGCTTCTCCAACAAAAAGGGCCACTCATATAGCGCATCAGCGCAGACCCATAGGCCAGCAAGCCTAGCATAATAGCACGCTCGAAACGAAAATAAACCAAAAGGATGTGCCCAATTCCACCCGTCGTCTAAGATCCCACCTACGCCTTCTGAGCCATCAACGTAGCAATCTCCACCACGCCCGTCACCCGCCCCTCCACCGCCGTAGCAATAACCGCATCATCATCATACGTCGCCTCCCCCCTCGGCGACTCCATCTTCGCAGCCTCCAAAAACGCAATCGCCTCCCTCACCGAGATATCCTCCCTCACCACAATCCACTCCGGCGTCGTCACCACCAGCCCCCGCACCTTCGTCGCCAGCTTATCCATATCCTCCGGCTCGAGGCGGCGGATGCGCCGCGGCGGCGCGACGCTGTTCTCGCAGTACCGCACCCAGCCTGACGGAGACTGGTAGCCCGCGATGAGCACGTGCGTCGCGAGCGCGGTGCCCCACCCGCCGCCGGCGAAGGGGATGTCAGCTAAGGGGATAGCGAGGTCAGCGAGCTTTGTCTTCTCGGCCGGGGGCGGGGCGGAGGCTGCGGAGGCTCCTAGGGCGCCGCCGGGGTGGTTTGTGGCGAAGATGGACGGGGCGGAGGAGCCGTGCAGCTCGTGGGAGATGGCGAGGGTGAGGGCGTCGCCGAGGGCGAGGGCGATGGTCGTTGAGGTTGTTGGGGCGGAGAGGCCGAAGGTGCTGCTTTCGGAGGCGGGGATGGGGGCGGGGAGGAGGATGGCGGAGGGGCGCT